>CAUYQV010167677.1:0-177168 GCA_963574575.1 Galagoides demidoff | reverse complement strand
AACACGCCCACCCCCACTGTGCCGCGTGTGTCCCCCCTGGCTGGGTTTTTGACTTTATCGCAATTGGGGATTTGGAGCTAAGTGGGCTGCGCCCCCCCCCCCCCCGCCTGTGGGCTCCATTAGAATCCACCAGTTCCCACTAACTCCAGGATGACACCAAGGAGCTCCCACAAGGGCACAGGGAAGCCTCACGGTGCCCCCAACACCCACTGCCTACTATTCTGAGGACGCCTGGACAGTGGCTGCCTGGGTGGAAACACATACACACAGGCACTGCGTACCCTGCAGCCGGCATGGCTCCCATGCAACGCAGTCAGTGGTGGTTTTATGCAGCAGTTTTTCTCAGGTAAGTTGCTCAACTAATGAGATTTAAAAATGGAGGGTAGAAACGGGACTGTGCTAACGTCTCTGATTCAAGCAGCTGTTATCAGACCCTGGTGTATATCATCTTATCTAAAAACTCACACAGTGGCTGAATAACTGTTTCTTAAAAAAAAAAAATCAGATGTGAGCCACTGGATTTTAAACCCAGACCTGAAGTGCCAGATGGGGAGAAGCACTCATGCTGGACACAGCCTGGTGACCCTCTGAGTTACCAATGAACCAGAAACATCCTCCCTGTCCTGGGGCAGCAGGCAAGTGCATACCTGCAGTGAGTGCATGCTTACTGTGTGTCCAGCCTGGGGCAGGTGGCAAGGCCTGGCCTGCCCTCCAGGGTGGGAGAGAAGGGGAGAGGAGACTCATCTGTGCTGCTCCTGGAAGGTCCCCATGAGGGGGCACTGTGGGCCCAGGTGCACCCCAACTGTAGGGCCTCAGACGTCCTGTTCTGACCTCAACCTGGCTGGCTGTTCATCCTCCACCCTGCTGCCCAGTTCATTCTGGGGCAGGGGGACAGGAGGCAGGGAGGGGCAGCTCAGCCACCTCCATGCTCCCCCCTGTCCCCCTCCACTGCCCGCTCCCTTCCCCCACCTCTTCCAGGGCAGTTGGACCTCCTGGGTCCCCACACACTCCTAGAGGCTCCCAGTCTTCAGGAACCCTCCTCTGGGGGCCATCTGCACCCCCAGGGCCGCACACTCCCGCCCCCCACTTCTGTGCCTTTCTCCTTCAACCCTCTTCAAGATCTCTGGGTGCTCTGGGGACCCTTCGCCCGTCTGTCTCTTCCCCTCAATGAGGCCATTGCCCCGGAAAACCTCCCCACCACGTGTATCGGATCCAGAGCACCACCAGGTGGCGGGTCCAGCGGTCACCCCTTCCCAGCCAGGGACCCCCCTCCCCCAGGGGAGGGTGCTTGGCCGGCGCGCCCAGGACACAGGGCAGTGGCTGCAGGTAGCTGCTGGGACTTTGAGCTGCAGGGTAAATTAATTGCTATTAGCGCTAATCGCCTAGCTGGGGGCGGGGCGGGAGAGTTGGCCCCGACCCGCCTCCACCTGGTTGGGGACACAGGTGAGCAGGAATCGCCGCCCCCCTCCCCCAAGGCCGATGGTGCGGGGGCGCAGACAAAGCTGCCCGGCGCTTTTACAACCTGTCCCAAGGCGCAAAAGGTCTTATCAGACAGCCGCGGTTGCCGGTCCGCGGGGTCGGGCGACTTCCTGGGACAAAGGCCGGTTGGGTGGAAGCCGGGCCACCCGGGCCTCCGGGAAGGGTCGCAGGTTGCGGGTTACCGCCCCGCGGCCCCTCCGCACTGGGCTCCCGGGCACCCTCCCGGCAGCCCCAGGACGCTCCTGCAACCCGCGCTACCTGCAGGCGCTCTGCTCAGCCGCGTGGAGGTGGCTGGGGCAGACTGAGGCCAGCACCTTCACAAGGGGGGAGGGCAGCTCTGTCCGGAGGAAGGCAACCCTGCAGTCCCCACACCCTCTGGTCCCCCATCCCGATGGCGCCTTAGGGGAGGGTGAGCGCAGGAGAGAAAAAAAAGCCACGTAGTTAAGTGACGGCACGAACGAAGGCTCGTTCCCTGAACCGTGGGCTTCTGCGGGAGCATTTCAGTCCCGAGTTCCCGGCAGTGTTGCAGGGGCCAGGCCGGGATTTCCCCTCTAGTTGAAGGATCTGAGGGTGGGGAACCCTCTTAACAACAGCCGAGTTTACTAGAGCTAATAAATATCTGTTCCGAAGGGCTTTAAAAAATAACGATGCCAAACAGACTGGATGTGAAGTTAAGTCCCGGCCTCAACCCTGGAGGTTCCCTTTGTGACGACAATGAGTTTATTGAGCGCCGGGAGCACCACCACCAACAGGTCCTCCATGGGAGCTGTGTTCAGCCTGACCCTGCCTGTTTTCTGCTCCTCTTATCGCCTTCCAGACACAAAGAGACGGCTCCTTGTAGGTAAACAGAGCTCTGGGAGGAGTAAATGGCCACGCTCTCAACAAAAGGCAGAGAAATTGCAGAGAAAACTTGGAGTCAGCGCAGGCCGTGTTCATTTAGACCAAGCCTTTCATGAAAATTAATATCATTTCCCCCTGCAATGTTCTCTAAGACAAAGAAATATTTCCGGTTTACAATGCTTGTCAGCTATTGGATACTTTACTATTTCTTAAGTATTTTTTTAATATCAAATTAATTCAAAGCAAAGAGACTAAATTTGAATAGGAAGACTTAAATCCCATCAATAATCTTAACATTTTTAAATTTAAGTAGATTAAAAAAAAATCCATCCAAATTACACCAGGGGGAAATTACCCGAGTGCAGACTGGAAGTCAGGAGATTGAATGCCAGCGGTGGGCACTGCTCTCTCCTCCCCGAAATAAATAATTCTTTTTCAATTCACTGAACTTCTGGGCTACTTTTTCTTTGACTAGTATAAGAAACTTTTTTTTTTTGTATCAGAAACCTTTAAAGGAACTTTAAATAAAAGAGATGAAATCTCCTTTTATCATAAAAAAAAAAATTTCACCCTCTTGCCATCCTGGACTTACGAATTCAATTGTGCTTCAATTTGTGAAGCCTCTGGCGCGCACAGGCTCTCCTCACAAAAGACTTGCGGGCAGTGAGTGGAATCTGGATTCCTTTAAAATTGTTTCTGAAAAGCAAATTCACCCAGTGACCCCGTCTGCCCTTCACCTGTCCTTCTGGGAGAGGATGTGGGGCTGAAGGCTGCCCGGGCTTTTCTGTTTGTTTGTTTGTTTCTCTGGGACCTCCAAAGAAGCAGCTGCTATGTCTCATTGCTGCCTCGTGGCCTCAAGGACTTTGGGAGTATCACGGAGCTGCTCAACTTCTTGCTGTCCCAGTCATCTTCCTCTAGGAAAGGGCCGTGGATGCCCTGTGCCTGCCTGGCCGCTGGTCTGTTTGGGGCGCCTGCGTTCTCTGCTCTGAGTCAGGGAGGACACAGGGATTCTGGGCTCGGCACCCCGGGTGGGCTCCAGAGACATGCAGACAATCCCTTCCTCTCCCGGGAGAGAGGAAGGGGAGAGAGGAAAAGGCACCCTGGAGTCCCGGGTTTACATCGCCGCGGAAGCAATTGTATTTGTGCCTAAATCTTTATTATTTTGTTACTGTCTACTGTTACCCTTTCAGCAGCAAAAAAACGTTAAAAACAAAACAAAACAAAACTCTATACACTTGTCTCTTTCTTACCCGTACAACTTGGATCTGGATTATAAAAATATAAATTATCAGTCCACAGTTACATTATTTTCCTCGTTCTTAAAGGGCTTCTTCTAAGAAGCGTTGCATTTGATTGGAAGGAAAAGAAGGCAGAAGCTGACAAACGATTCGGGTAGGTGCTGTGATGATGCAGTTGAATTTAAACTTGGTTTCTCGCCAAAAGAGGATCAGTGGACAGTTTTCTGAATCAGAACAAATTGGATGTATTTTGGGAGTCTTTTGTAAACAGATTAAGAACTGCTAAAATGGATCCCTCGCCCTCACCCTTCCCCTTGTCAAAGGGAAAATTATATCTAATTGTCCGAGGCTACCATTTCAACTGACCAAATAAAAAAATTTATGATTTTTAATTTGAAAAAAATTGTGGGAGATAAGAGCAAAGGGAATAAGGAAATGTCAGGTGGAGGGCAGATCAGGATGGTGGATGATGATAGATGCCTCTGTTTAGAGTCCACACCCCCTGGTAGGTCACATTCCCTGGCTCAGAGATGTGGGACTCAGGCCGGAGCGAGGAAACGAAAGCAAAAGAGGGACGCCCTTGGCCAGCAGGTTGCGCCGGGCCGGGAAGCACCAGGTTTTCATTACAAGCAAGCGCTGTCTCAGTCCAGTGCGGCTGGCGGCTATCAGTTGCTAATCTTCTTATAAAATGCTCTCCTCCGAGGAGGGGGCTCCCTGGCTGCAGTCAGGGCGGCTCAGCCCCTCATACTCTCTGCCCCCAGCCCCCCACTCTACCCGGGGAGTGTGCTGGGATCCTGGGGCTTCCCTGACGCCCTCCCGCCCTCACTTGCTTCACAGGCAGGACACTTGGGGCTGCTTTTCTGGACTAGGAGTGCTGCCCGTGGCCAAAGAGCATTTCTGAAGGGCGCTGGGGCGGGGGCTGAAGCCCCCGGAGTTGTGCTCCCCCGTAGCCTGTGACCTCAGCCCCACCTCCCACCGTCCTCAGCCCCGACAGCCAGTTGACATCCCGCCACCAACATTCTTGCCCTATTGAGGCAACGTGAGAAAAAGAAAAAAGAAGCCAGGGCTGTGAATAGGCCTCTCCCGCCTCCCGCTTCCCGTGGGCACTTCTCTCCCAAGTCCTTGTTTTCTTTCTCAACATTCAAACAAATTCAGGAGCAGGCCCTGCCTGTGCCGCCTGAAACATTTCAGACCAACTCGTTCTCTCGCAATTGCAGGACAAAGAACCAACCAGCGGTGATCTGAATGTCCTGGGTTTTCCCAAAAGGATGGGAGGAGTTGCAGGGTATGTGGCAGGTGGGATGGGGCCACGCAGCCCCCACCCCTGTGCATTCAGACACCTGTGGGTGCTGCCGTGGCTTCTGGCTGAGCAAAGGTAAGAGAGTCCGTGAAAACACCCCAGGGATGATTTGCACACGCTTGGCTGTCAAATGAGGCCCTCAGGCTGCAGTGGGAACCCCTAGCATCCCTGGAGGACTCTGTGGAGGTTCAATTCCTACCAGCCTGGCCACCCCAAAGCCTGGCATGCCCTTGGCCGTGGTCTGTGGCCTCTGTGTATACAGAAAAAACACCAGTCGCTGTTTAGGCCACAGGGTCAGGCCTAGGGGTAGCTCATGGCCCCAAGTGGCCTCAGCTGCTGCTGGACTCCCAGGTCTAAAGCCACCAGGAGGAGGACAGAGGTGAGACTCTGAGGACCAATGGCCTAGACCAGTGGTTCTCAACCTTCCTAATGCCACAGCCCTTTAATACAGTTCCTGAGGGTCATGACCTACAGGTTGAGAACCGCTGGCCTTGACCATGGAGCCGGTCACTTCTCATGAGGACCCTGGGGCCAGAGCCTCTCAGAGGGAGAGGAATCTTGTCACCTAGATGAGGATGAGTAGGTGACCAGTGAGCACATCTCCGCAGCCCCATGGACATGGGATGGATGGCACAAGTCTGTGAGAAGAAGACTCAGTCCCCATGGGCCGGGCCAGAGAGAGACCCTCTCCTAGCCACCCGGCGTCCCAAGGGCAGCTCTAAGGGGTGCCAGCTGGAGGGAATCCTCGGGGGAAACCAAGCCCAGGGCTCACTTTTTCTCATGTTACTGGGAGCATGTAAGCTGGGCACGGAGGCGGCATCTCAGGCGCGGCATGAGGCTGGGCAGGGGCGTCTGGGGGTCCAGAGAATGAGCCCTGGCCAGATGGTGCCCTAAGACAGGAGCTGGAGAGCCCTTCACTGCCTGGAACCACACTTGAGGGATGAGGGTGGCACCTGCCCCCAGAGCCTGTCTAATGCACAACACTCCGAAGGCACAAAGGCCAGCAGGGCCTGCAAGGGGCTGAGGGGCATGGGACACCCCTGACCTCCAATGTCCTGCAAAGACCCAGGGCTACCCGGGAGGCCGAGCTCCCCAGTCCCCACGAGTCCTGACCACCACCAGTGGAAGATACAGGCGGAAAACCGCAGCTGGAGCCCCCAGTCCGCACACCGGCCTGAGTTCAGTTCAGAGCTCCTCCTTCTTCTGCCCATTAGGGGGATCATCTCCTCCGTATGGCTGTGGCTTCCAGAACTTTCTCTTCAGATGCTGAGACCCTCTTCTGCCCCAGTCTCTTCTCTTTTCTGAAAATTGGAGCTGTCCCGTGTCTTGAACGGGCAAATGATACTCATGCTTTCCTGACTCATTTTCCCAGCTGGCTTTGGCAAACTGGACAGATTTACCAAGTCTCAGCTAAGGTTTCCTCACCTTCAAAGTCTGTGCCGCCTTGGAGGTGGGGTGTGTGCGTGCATGCAGGTGACAGGGAGGGACTATTCGCTTCTCCGTGTGTGTGTGAGTGTGAGTGTGTGTGTTCATAAGACCCAGGAAATCCTGCTCGGAATGACGGAAATCTGGGAAAACACATGAACATCATGTAATGTTTCCTTCTAAAAGAGAAGCCTGTCTTCAAAAACCTTTGTTTTATTATTAATATTTCAGGGAAATTTTAACTTTAGGGGGTCAAAACAGGTTGCTTTGCCAGAACCCGCGTTTCCACGGTCCGTTTAGGGTGGCCTGTGTGGCTATCCCACCGAGAGAGAGAGAGAGAGAGAGAGAGAGAGTGAGAGAGCGTTTAAAAATAGTTTGAAGTCTGTTGTATGCCCCTCAAGAAAGTATTTCTGAAAGTCATTTCATTCCACCAAGAGGTAGTTATTACAAGCCTATGGAGTAAAGTTTTTCCAAATTATTAGTAGAAGTTAAATCTTATCATTCAGAGGAAAATGCATCTCACAAACCATTTGTTTTCATTTGATAACTGCAATTCAAACTTGAGGTTTTAGGACTAGATGACAAGTGGCTGGTGGATTCTCTGCAGCTGCCCTCCCTGTGCCTGAGCGGCCAGTCTCCTGCCCGCCTCTGGTCGGCCCCTGCTTTCCTGGGCATTTGGGTTATCAAGTTCAGGGGTGCACCCTTGGTGGGACATTGGCAGGAAGGTCGGTTGCCTGTAACACCTCTTGTCACCCACTATGGCATGAGGGGGCTGGAGGGAAGGGTCTCAGCACGTGGGCCAAGGGGGTTGGAAATGCACTTCCAAGTACAGGAATTCCTCTCTGGCCTGGGCCAGTTTGGTGTTAGTTTGTGTAAACCGGTATCCAAATTCCCTCTGGGTTTATGGCTTGAATTCAGCTGACAGGCCCAGAACAAGGAGCATTAACCCCGTGAGGCCATGTCGGAGAGAAATGCCTAGCAGGTGAGGAGATGTCCCAGGATTGGTAACAGAACCAAGTACATTCTGGACTCCTGGATAAAGCTTCAGAATGAGCCATGGGGGGTTAAATTCAAGGGACACAATAAAAGTTAAAGATTATTATCCTGTCCCCAGGTCTTGACAAAGGAAAAATAGTCTGTGGCAAGGCAGTACCTTCCATTGGGAGCTTGTGTAGCTGCAAGAAAAGCTTCCCTGAAATAATTGAATAATGAAATATTAAATATGAATTATTTCATATTGAAATAATGAAATGAAGGTTTTAAAAGACAGGCATCTTTTTGAGAAGACCGAACATCTTTTTTTTTTTTTAAAGTTAGACACATAAAGACACCTACTTTAGTGCTTAAGTTTAATTACAAGTCTATGGAGTAAAGGTTTATTTAAAATTTTAAAGTAAAGTTTTTTTACTTCAAATGTTCTAATAAACATTTCTTAAATTAAAAAATTCTAGATTCTTCACTACTCTAGTCTGTACCTAACAAAAGCACAGCCCTGGAGCTCCCACAGATGGTCATAAGGACACAGGCATCCTGTACCTCGGAGCTCCAGAAGTGGGAGGAAGGACCATCTTTTTACATGCCTCAAATCTAATTCTCTTTCCTTCAAATTTTACTTATGTCTGAGAGAGAGGAAATTTGTTTTTAAAGTTCTATTCTAAAGTTTATGATCATTCTTTTCTTTTCTTTCTTTCTTTCTTTTTTTTGGACAATCAGGAAAAGTTATTTTCAAAATCTTCTGTTCTAACTGTAAGCCATCCAAGTCTTGGTAGCAGAGGCCCGTGCACGCCCCTCATCTGGAACGAGCTGGTGTCCAACAGAGAGATGGTGTGGTCTGGACTCAGCCACTCAGCCAGGGACACTGAGCAAGTGAGTGGGCCAGGTAGCCTGCAGCCCTCCACAGCAGGTGCCCTCCCTGGAGTTTTCTCTCTGCATCCTTCTAAGGTCCAGAGCCTTGAACCACTTGTGACGGTTTGCACAGGCTATTGAGAATGTGCCCTCTGTCTGTCTTGTAGTCTTTACAAATGTCTTCTAGGCAATCAAATCCCTTTTTTTTTTTTTTTTTTTGCAAATGAAATCTTGTCTGTAACCCCTAGGTATCACAGGCAAACGTACTCGGCTCTGATGGGAGGTCCCCAGTGAAAACTGCCTTCTGGCAGGCTTGGCTCCAGAGCACAGAATATCGGGGCAGCATGCAAACTTGTAATTAAAGAAATCCACTATGCAGTGACCAGCACCAGTGGTACGGTGCCTTCTGGAGTCAGAAGAAATTCTGCATCTTCTCTCTTGATCCATGAGTGGGTCTGGTCATCTGCCCAGAGGTGAGGGGGACAAGCCACGGAGCTCAAGGGTCCAATCCAGTGAGCTTAAGGGGGTTCTGGGCCCTGGGGTGTCTGGAAATAAGACAAAAGTATCCCCAAGCCAGGAACACACAGCTCCAAAGAGTATCAGTTTGGACTTCGTGATGGAGAAAGGCCGGTGCCTGCAGCAGGCTGGTGAGGCTGTGGCAGTAGCTTGTGGGTGCTCTGGGTGGTGGGGCCTCACCTCAGCCTGGCCTGGCCCAGGAACCTGAGCATTGGCCATTGCTGACCCCTCTGGAGAACCCAGCCACGCAGTGCCAGGGAAACATGCTTCTTGTATTGGCCGTTTCTGCTCTCTGTGCGCTCATGTCTGGTCAGCAGTGGCATTTGCCGGGAACATGGGCCCCTGTGGGCTGGGATTCTGACCATGCTGCCTGCCTTTCTTCACCCAAACCATCATCCTTGGCTCTCATGTACCATCAGCTTGTGCAGGGGCTGCTGGCCAAAGACTCCAATGGAGCATTCGCAGGACAGGTGAGCTCCCCAGAGAGACAGAGCTGCCTGAGCAGCAGGCAGCCTCCCCACGAAGGTGAAGTCAGCCACCCCTCACCGCCGCACCTCCATCCATCCTGGTGCTGTGTCCACAAGGACAACCCTGAGGGGTGGAACCCCCTGCGTGTGGGCCAAACCTACCTGCTCGCTGCTCTGACACATGGCGAGGTTCTGGTCATCACAGGAGCATGCCACTCGGATGTACTTGAGCCAGCTGCCGCCCCCCTCCTGGTGAGCATCCACGCAGAACTTCTCACTGCCCAGGTCCTCAGAGATCTGCTTAGACAGAAAGGAAACCAAGGGTCAAAGGTGCCCTGTGTGCTGGGTCTACACTCTGCATTTGCCCAGCCAGACACCAGGCCATTTGGGCCCAGGTAGGAAGGCCTCAGCCCACCCACCCCCTGAGCATCAGCCAGGTCCTCGGCTTGCCCACGCCTGGGGCCTTGGAGACCTATACAGAAACGGAGGGGACAGGCTTCTCTTTGCTTACCGAGCAGATTGCTGCCCTGGCCAGGCAATAAAATGAGCCTCTAGTGCTACAGCCCCCAGCACAGCAGTGCCGTGTGTGAGAGCAGGGGCTGTCAAGTCTGAGAACAGAGCCCTCTGCTCAGCAGAGCGGGGCACCAGGCTGAGGAAGCCTGTTTGAAGGTGAAGGTGTTGCTGGGGGTGTGTGTGTGCTCACATCAGCTTGCACCTCATCCTGAAAGTAAGAAAAGTACTTGGTTTCCTTAAAACTGGAAAGTTTCGGTTTGACACCCTGAAATGGTGAGCTGCTCTCATTGCGCCCTCAGGGTGCTGTGCTCTGTGACGGCTTTACCATCAGCCCTGAACCTCTGAGGACGGATTATGGGAAGGCCTGACCTGCTGTCTACTGCCCAGAGAGGGGGGGGCCCAGGACTGCTGGACCGCGGGTGGAGGCTACTAGTGGAGTCCAACCTCCCGGGGCCACCTGCTCTGTTCACTGCCTTCTTGGGATCCTGAATCCAAAGCCATTGAAGCCAGCAGCATCTCAGGCCAGCTTCCTGGGCAGCCCAGCCCCAGCCCATGGCAGGAGGAAGGCAGTGGGCAAGGCCTGAAGCCACCTCTACACTGACATCCTGGAAGCAGAAGAGCTATGTCCAGGTGGCCAGGTGTGTTCTGATGGGCAATGCATCCAGGTGGGCAGAACTGAAGGACAGGGAGTCAGAAGGACCTGGTGAAGTCAGGGCAAGGGGATGGTGACTGGTCCAAGTGAAAACTGGAGGTGGATTCTGGGCACCATGGGCCTCACTCCCTGGAGCTCCCTTGAATGTTTAGTTACGAACACGGGGACCTGGCGGGGAGGAAGGAAGCTGCCCACCTGAGGTCTGGACCCACACCCAGTCCAGGTGCTCCCTAGACATCCACAGACACTTCCTGAGTGACCAAGGGTCCACCTGGCCTCAATGTCAGTGAGGAATCGGCAGGGTCAGGAGGCGGCTGCCTTGCTCTGTGTGGCACACAGAAGTTGCTTTGGTGGGTCTGTGCTTCGTGCCCCTGTGACCTGAAACACGGCCCCGCCTGGGGCCCATGGAGCCACTGCAGCAGCACTGTCCTGTAAATGACATGTCTCTGAGCAGACACGCTTGGGCCCAGCTTTGTGGGACACCTCAGAGGCTGATCCAGAAAGGGTTGTTGGCTGAGAGACCTCAGCCCTGAGAATCCTTGCTTTGGGGGGAATTATCTGCCAGGTGTAAAACTAAATGGGCCTGATTCTGAAAGAGGGGGGCAGGCAGAGCAGAGAGAGCCACAGGCGGGCACCTGGGTGGGGAGGGAAGGGACAGGGAGACGGTCGGACCCTGCTCTCCCCCAAGGGCAGAGTCCAGAGCTGTGGGAGGCACAGGACTGACCACTAGTGCTGGGTGTCCCCGCGTACACTTGGCACTTGTGTGGTCTCAGGCCTGGCTCCAGAATATGTTTGATACTGAGCAGCGAGGCACCATGTGGTCCCAGCGCCTCACCTCTGTGCACACTGTGCCCTCCTCCAGAGACTCAGATCAAATGTGGGAACCTGGGACAGAGCAGAGCTGGCCTGAGGGTCTTGGCCTCTTCCCATGCGTCTCACTCTCTCCATTTCCCTGCCGACATTAGCCCCAATCCCAGGTTCTGATTATGGTGATCAGTGAGGTCCAAAGGTACCACGAGAGGGAGATTTGGGACACAGGGTGGGCAGCCAGCCGGGAGGAAGAGGGTGCTACTGGGGTCCCCAGGCTCTTAGTCCCACATTGCCACACCTGCCCCTAGGGCTGGGGGTCCCCAGGTGCAGCCCACCCCCATGAGCAGCAGCTGTTGCATCCCATCCGCCAAGTTGCTCTGACCAAATGACCCAGGTGTCCACCTTGGCCCAGAGTTGCTGAGTCCTGTCCATGCTGGCCTGGCAGTGGTGAGCTTGTGGTCCAGAGGATGGCGGGTCCAGGTTCAAGGTCCCCAAGAAGAGAGGAGGGGCGGAAGGCGCTCACATGCCAGTGGTAGGGCCTGCAGGACCACGGCCATGGGGGCAGCGTGCCTCCCATCCAGGCTGTGGGTCCCCTTCTCCGTCAGGGCGTGCTGACCCCACCACACCACACATGGCACCCTTGGGGGCAGAAGGGTGAAGCCCACAGTGTGAAGGCTGAAGGAGACCCACAGGCCAGTTGCGCTCTCCTGCGATCTAGACTTTCAAGCACTAGGGTGGCATGGCCAGGAGCATGTGGTCCCTATCTAAGCCTAGGGACCTGACCCCTCCTGGGAGGTGACACCCCCCACTCCAAATGCACCCAAGACCTGGGCTCAGAGGGGACCTCCCTGCTGGTCTGGGTCCTATATGGCTCAGGTCTGCTCCTGACAGGGTTCCTTACCCCCTTCATGTTCAGTGCCTCTGTGTGACCAGATTCTACTAGGACAGCTCTGCCCTGAGCAGGACAGCAGATCTCCTTTGACATTCTAGGTCTTGGCTGCTAAGGGGCTGTGTATCACACTGACCAGGGAGGTCACTGCCTGCCCTGCCTAAGAGGCACAGACCCCTGGAGCCCGCCCCGAGGGCCACACTCAGCCTGTAGCCAGGACTGAGGTAGAGAGACTGTGGCCTGGGGGGAAGGAGGCTGTGGGGGGCTGGCCATCATGGGGAAGGCTCTTCTGTCCTCCAGAGGGTGGTCCCAGAACCCCCACATGGGAGACCCAAAGCCTCTCACGGCCCCCTCACCTTCCCCACCCCCTGCTGATTCGCTGCAGGAAACCGCTGGAAAGGACGCACCGAGCAAACCTGTGGTTAGCACCCCCTCAGCCTGCCGAGGCCACCTGGCTGCCTGCCTCTGCCCCTGACGCCCGCCACTGCTCCCACAGCACCGTGTAGTGGGGCTCGAGGTGCTGGTCTCTCCGCCTCACTCTGTCTCTGTCTGTCTCTCCCTCTCCGCCTATGTCTCTTACTTTCCCAGCCACAGCCGGGGACAGGTGGCAAGGGATGCTGGGAGCTGCCACAGCCATGATGTGGGCTTTGCCACCCCGGCCTCTCCTGGGGTCCAGGTGTAGACATGAGGGTGTTGGCCTTACCTCAACATCTAGGGCTTGGAGTATGTCTCCCCAAGAAGCCTCTGGGATAACAATCTGTGTCAGTAACCAGCTGACCAGCAACTACCTTAGGTGCTTGAAATCTCCCTGTCATATACTTTGTGCATGTATGGGGGTGTATGTGGGTATATGCATGCACATGTGTGTGCATGTGTGGGCACTGAGCACAGGTGCACCAGCACACATGTAGACAGACATGTGTAACTGCACGTGTGCACATGTGTGTGCCCAGGAGTGTCAGGGGTACACTGCTGTGTTTTGGACGGACACTCAAGCAGCCCTGAGGCAGCCTCTGGGCCCACCCTGGCCTCCCCTGCTGGGCTCTCGCACTGCCCAGGCCCTCCTTGTCTCCCCTCTTCACACTTCCCTGGGTGGAGTAGACGTGTGTCAGAATGTCCCGGGATGCAGGTTCCCATCAGAGTCCCTGAAGCTGAGTGTCTAGAGCCCCCACTCTGCACTCTGCCTGTAAATGTCCCCTTGAGAGTGATCTCAGCTTTGGGGCTTTCACGAGATGGCCCATCTACTGCCCCCTTTCCTGCATCACCAGAGAGAATGCCTGGCCCCTTGGAGGATCTCAGGAGGCTTGTCCTGGGGGACAGAGGTGGGGAGCACAGGAGCTAAATCCTGTAGATGGAGAGTTTATGGCGACAACTGTTCCCTCTCCACATACACGAGTGGGTCCCATGTCCTGGCAGGACCTCAGCCCCTTCCATCCACCCACATCTGAATGCTGTAGCCCCCAGCCATAGACCTTGCTGTGTGCAGGCCCCTCCTCCTCAGGCCCCTGGACCGTCACAGGAGGGGCAGTGACTCCTGGTGGCCTCTAAAGGTTGTTCAAAAAAGTTTCCTTTCACCCTGCTGGGCACCCAGGTGGGTGATGGAAGAGGCCTGGGCTAGCTGCTTCTTCACACAGAGACCAGGAGTCCCTGCCTTGGAGGACACCAGGGCAGAAGCCGGAGAAGCCCTGGGCTCAGAGTCCTGAGCAGCCACAGCCACATTGGAGGATCCAGGCCTGCTCCTCCCTACCTGGCCAATGGTAGGCCTCGCCCGAGATGCCAGGCTGTGTCTTGCTCTTTGTCCTGGCATGGAGGCCCTAGCCCTGCAGGGTCTCTAAGGCCCATGGAGGAACTCTGGAATAATGGAGCAGGATGGCTCGGAGCTGGGCAGAGCCCTGGAAATGCTCCCGAGGCCACTTGTTCCTGTGCTTCTGGCCAGGTGGGGACGGATGATGCAGGACTGGCTGCTTGTGTGGGGCGTGGAGGGGCCTGTGCCATCCCAGATTCCGGAAAGGTAAGGACAGGCTGCAGACCCTGGATCTCCTCTTGCCTCTCTCCTTCCCTCTCCACTTTCCTCCCAGGGTGGCTCCAGCAGCCCAGCTGGAGATACTCCACAAAGCCGAGTGGGTGGAGGCCTTTCTGGGCCCTCCGTGATGGTGAGGCTCCTTACTCACCCCAACTCGCCTAAAGGAGATGCTGTTGCCCCATTTTGCAGAAGAGGAGCCGGAGGCCCCAGAGTCCAGAGCTATGTGTCAGCCACCTGCAGATGCTCCCGACCAGAGGGAGGGTCTCTGTGCCCTGCTGTGGCACCTGGACAGTCACAGGTCTCTGCCTGTCCCTGCCCCCTTTGGAGTGAGATTTGTCAGACATCTCATCCCCCAGTCAGTGGCTCTCAGGCTGCCCAAGTCACTCTGACCAGGCCCCTCCTGGGCTCTGGGTGCCCCTGGAGATCACAGGTCTGTGGAAGGAAAATTGGCAATAGGAGTACCCAGAGGCAGGCAGGTGCCCCAGCAACATGAAGTGAACACATGGTCCTCACTGGGTCAGGCTGGGCCAGCACCAGTATGGTGCCAGAGGGGACAGTCCCTGCCTGCCCTGGTGTGACACCCAGCCCTGTCTGGGAGCTGGGCCTGAGTTTTCTCGTGAAGTCTTTTAGCTGCAGGTTTGTCCTCGGTAGCATGGGAGGCCAATAATGACCAGAAGTGAATAAAGGGTGGAATGAACACAGGCAAGGCACCTGCCCTGCTGCCTGTGCTCCATCGATCAATGAGCAAGGGAGGGAGCCAGGGAAGGGAGCAGGTAGCCCAGCCCTGGCATCTCCCATGGCCGGCTTCTGCAGGCAGGAGCCTGGAGCTGCCACAGCCACGGGGCTGAGTCTCCCTCCACTCCGGGAAAGAAGCTCCCTGCTCAGCTGTCCCTCAAAAACCAGCTCCAGGCCATGTTGGGCTGAGCCTCGGGAATCCGGGAGCTTTCAGAGGAAACTGCCCTCCTGCCCACTCTCTCCACCTCTTTGCCCCCTTGATTCCCCCCAGCTCATAAATCATTCACATAAAAAATGCTGACTTATCAAGCAAAGCGATGGAAAATTCTCTTAGCCTTGACAACTGTCTTGCACATCATTGAGGTTTCCTACCCTCCTAATTTGCGGGCTCTCTGCTGGGCTGGATCTTTCACGTTTAATGGGCATGGCCAGTGGCTGGCCCCATCTGGGGCTGGTGCATAGGCAGGAATGCCGAGGCATCTGCCATCAGCTGGCCTAATGGATTCCCAGTGTGCGGGATGGAGCAGGGCCCTGGGAGGCCGCCCTCTGGCCCCTGAGCCTGGTTGCTGTAATGTGGCTTCCAGAAGCCCAGGGCACAGCATCCACCAGAGAGGTGGGTGGAGCTGGGAGGAGCCAGGCAAGGGTCTCCTCACCCCACCGCCTGCTTTAAAGGCCCAGGAGCTGATTCAGAGCAGTGAGCGTCAGTGGTGAAGCCACGTGGATATCCTGTCTGTAGATGCACGCACATACACGCACACACAGGCAGGCACGTACACGCACACACACGCGTGCACAGGCACACACACACTCGGTCGTGATTATGGTGTTCACGAGTACTGAAACAGAAAGTCCATTCTCATGCTGCGAGGAGGTGGGGAGGCTCTCTGTAGACAACTCCACATGGTGCGACCTGGAGCCTGGAGGTGATCATAAACCCCCTGTCCTGACTCTGGTTACGAGGCTGGGTAGTGAGATGACCATGGACCAATGAAAAATGCGGCTAGTGGGATGGGGTTATGCTACAACCAAGCAGACACAAGTTCCAGCCAGAGGGTTGGCCCACCTGCTAAGGGATGTGGGAGGAGGGAGGGGGTGGGGGAGAGAGGGAGGCTGCTCCAGGGAAGAGCAGGCAACTCATGGAAGCCCCCCTCAGGATGGAGCAGCTTGTCCTATGCTCATGGAGAGAGACAGACAGTGAGTGGGTCTTCCGGGGCTTGTGCCTGGAAGAAGCTGGGGGTGCTCTGAGTGCCCTGCAGCTAAATGTGCCTTAGGCAGTGCTCAGGGAAGTGCTGTGGGCATCGGGGGATGGATGAGAACCAGAGTCCCAGGGCTCCGGATGAGGGTGCTGCCCGACAGAGTCTCTGATGGCAGAGAAAGGCGGTGGGGACAGCTGGAGTCCACGCTCCGGGATCCTGCTCCTGTGTCGGCGACAGGCAAATCCGCCTGGCTTCTAGCCAGACTGAGAAACACAACATGTTGGAAAAAGGGTCACCAAACTCCACACCTTGCCCTGTTTTGGGCTCACAGATGCCTTCACAGACCTGGTGAAAGCCACAGTCCAGAAATTGCTCAGATACTCAAATGCCACGTGAACGTCCAGGGGTACTCAGACTCTCTCCCTCCCAAATATCCAGATACCCAGAGTCCATGGCACTCCTCAGGCACACAGACTGTCTCTGAAAATACTCAGACACGCCCGGGAGCTATGCAAACGTCTCAAGGCTCACAGATTACTCCCCCAAATACCCAGGAACCCAGATACCTTGGAGCTCCCTGGGGTACTCAGGCCAGTCCCCAAGAACATCCAGACACCCAATGCCGTGGGCTTGCAGGGTGCGCGTGCCCTGTGTGGTCACTGGTGGCTGCAGAGCTCTGCACGCCTCACTGCTGGTGTCCCCCCAATTCTCTCTCACCCCTCTTGGCTCCTTCCTCTTCCACCCTTTCCTTACTTTCTTCCTCTCCTGGGTTGGGGACTCCACAAGGGGGGAGTGACTCTGGCAGCCCAGCAATGGTCTGTGAGTATCTCAGAAGACCAGAGGGCACCAGTGATGCAGATGAGGTCTACCTGACTGTGCACATTGCCCAGGCCTCGCCGGGTCCCCAGGGGGACTTTCATGCCCTATCCTGGGTCAGCAGCAGACAGGGAGCAGGGGGCCTCAGTAAGCCTAGGCCTGGAGGCTGCTCCTCATTGCCAGCCCTTCCTGTAACCTGCACAGGAAGGTTGCCCAGGTGTGTCCCCAAACTCTGCCCTGCCACTGCTCCCTCTGTCACTCTGTCATGGCAAGTCTGCAGTTTGTCTCATCAGCCATGGGCTGCAGCCCTGGCCCCCCAGAAGTAAACGGGAGAATCAGTGATGCAAAGCTTTACTTCTATGCCCACAGTAAAATAAAGGGGTGACACATTTAGACTTGTGCAAATACAGAAACTGCCTGGAGGAGTCAGAAGTGAGAAGAAGAGGGTTTGTCAAAACCTCAGGACCAGCAACCGTGGGGTGGACAGAGTGGAGGGCACTCTGTCCCAGCAGGAGTCCAAGTCAGTCTCAGTGTCCCCTCTCGGCCATGGTGCTCTGAACATGACCCACAAACGCCTTTCTGCCCTGAGCTCCCGTCATCCTCCATGTGACCTGTGGTGGCTGTCTGGGATCCTGCCTCAGGGTCCCAGGGACCAGATGGACTCTCTTCCTCTTTCTATCTCAGAGGCTCATGGCTGCGGGGATGCGTGGGAGCACGGAGGACACTGGCCTGCCCTCTGCAGCCTGTTGCAGACATTCTGATTGGGCCACACATGCCTGGCTCTGCCTGGACCCTGAGGGTGCTGGATCATGTATGTCCTGCAGGCACTCTGCTGCAGACAGCTGTAGGCAACTGCTGTGTGCCTGGCTGGCCACACCTTGCGTGGGCTGGTCATAAGCTGGGCCTTTCCCTGGCCTTGTGGATAAGCAAGAAGGGCTGGCAGCCCCGTCCCTCTGGTCATCCTCCCAATGGTGGAGGGGTGCCAGCAGACAGGCTCCATCCTGCATCACCCTTGGGGATGCCTCTGCTCCCCACAGACTTTTCCCTCCTCATGTAAAGAGGTCTCGGGATGTGCTCAAGTCCCCTGGGAGAGCCCATGGTGACTGAGAGGGCTCTGGGCAGGGCCTGGGCTCTCCTCGCAGACCCAGGCCAGCTGCTGGGTGCTGGGTACCCCTGTCCCTTCCTTTAGGATCTTCCCTCTGTGGGGCCAGAGGCTGTTGCCACTGTGACCTAAAGGTGAGTGTGCCCGGTGGGAGCAGGTTGTGGTGTGTGGCACTTTGCCCCAAGATGATGCCTGAGCTTCAGTGGTGTGGTTGGGGGTTCAAGACTATCTATGTGCCCTGCAGGGCGTTCCTGCCCAGGCCTGCTGCCTCGCTGCCTCTCTAGGGGACCTCGATTTCTGACCTCAGATAGTCCCCGGCATGCTGATGGGATTCTGGATGTAAATGCCTGTCTGTGAGTCCCCCCAGCCCACACTGTGGTGAGGGAACCCAAGACCTGTCTTGTGGGTGCCAGTGCTCCCAACAGACTCCAGCATGGAGGTACCCCTGCAAGTGCTCCCCCCCCACCCGCCACAGGGCACCTGGCACCTACAGACCAGGGCACCCCCCTCTGGTCCTGCGGATGCCCAAGCCACCCCTGTAATGACATGTGGCGCAGTCTGGTAAAGTCCGTCAGTGCAAAGGTCCCCAGTCCCGGCAGGCTTGCAAGGTGCTCCCGGGGTCCAGGTTCCTCACCAGGGTCACGGCCCTGACCCCCTGGAGCCCGGGGCAGCTGCTGCAGCTTCTCCCACCCTCAGAGCAGGAGCGGTTCAAACACTAACGGCTCGAACATTTTCTCAAACCTGAACCTGATCTAAGTTGAGTCAAGAGCAGGGGTCTCTGAGCCTAAAGGTCACAGGTCACCACAGACTCGCTATGACATTCTGAAGTGAGATACTTTTGTTTTGGTTTGGTTTCTGAGCATAGAAAGGATTGAAAAAACAAAGACCAACAACCCCAAACCAAACACCTGTGGTAGCGTCCCTGCCCCGGGCGAGGCGGGACCTGGTCTGCCCACAGGAAGCGGTTTCCCTGCAAGTCGAGGCGAGGCCCTGGGGAAGTGTCACATTCACAACCTTTCCTTGGCCACTTTGATGGTGACAAGCTGCAGAGCTTGTGAATGTGGCACCCCAGTGGCGGATGCGGGAGGAACCCCCTACCACAGGTTACACTGACACCACGGGGGCAGCAGGGTGGGTTCTAAAAATAGCTGGCACGTGGGAGACAGGACCCTGGCTAGGCTCACACCCTCCTCTGTTGGACAAAAGCTCTCCCACCCCACCCCAGTGTGGAAGCCGATGCCAGGCCCAGGAGCCTGCAGACGTCCTGCCTCCCAGCCCCTCTGCTCCTCCGCTGGTCCCAGTGGAACTAATGCTCCCCGGAGCTGCTCGGTACCTGGTCATCCAAGGACCCTCTCTCATGTTCTGGTTACTGTTAAAACCAGCGCAGGCTGCACCTGGGATGTGGCTTCCAGGTGGATATCAGAGCCAGCACGTGGGAGCTGGGAGCTGTTCATGTTCCCTAGAGATGGCAGTGACATGCAGAACTGGGCCCTGGAACACCAGCGTGGGGGCTCTTCCCACCTTGCCACTGGGCAGAAGGAGGCAAAGCATCCTCTGGGCCTCAGTGCCCCCGAGGCTGTGGCCGCTGTGATCACCGCCGCTCCAGCTAACTGAAGCTGCTGAGATGCACCATAGAGTCATGGGGTATTCTCATCTCCCTGGGACAGCCACTGTCAGATCCACACGTGTAGATGGAGAAACTGAGACACAGAAGAGTTAGGAAATTGGCCTGAGGTTGCACAGCCAGAACAGGACAGACGAGCTGGACCAGGGGCCTTGGCTCCTTGCATGCTGTGTTGGGACCAGCACCAGGCAGCCTGGCCTGGCCTGCCCCACTCACCCCTACTTGAGGTTGGTGGCAACTGAAGCTTCCCTAGAGCCTTCCCCAGGACAAGTGTCCAGCTGGGGCTCACTGGATATCTCCATGAATGGGGTGGATGGGTGAGTGGGTAGATATATGGATAGATGGGTGGGTAGGTGGGTGGATAAATGGGTGAGTGCTTGAGTGGGTGGACAGATGTATGGATGAGTGGATGGTGAGGAACAGAGCCCCCCCCCCACCTGCCCAGACACTTCTGGCTTCCCACAACAAGACCTAAGGAAACACCTGCAGGGTGTCTCTCCTGGAGGGCTTCCTGGTCCCCCTCTGCAGGCTGCGACCCCCAGAAGGGACTCTCACAGCGCCCACCTGTTATGGCAGGGACTACACTGTGTTGTGACTGTAATAGCCCAGGTCACCCCTGGGTGGTGAGGGCCTTGAGGATTTCTTTTGGTTGATTTCCAGAGCTGGGTGGGCAGTGGGTGCTCAGTGCCCGTTTGGGGAACAGGTGACTGACAAAGGCAGCTCTGAGAGAGGTCCCTGGCACGGCCGGTGCTGCCCTGTGCCCTGTGGGTTCTTTCCTCACCTCCCTGTTTCATGTCTGGGCCTTTCCCTCTCATCCCTCCATGGGTTCTGATAAAGGATGTGAAAACCTTCTGGTGACTGTGCCTCTCTGGAAATCACAGCTGCAGGTTCTTAGAGTCCTGTGCATGGTGTTACGGCTATAACTTTCCTCCGCAGCACGTGGCAGCCGCCAGTTTCCCCCAACAGAGGCCACCGGGGGCTCGCTCATCCCCACGGGACCTGGCGCACATTAGGTGCCCAGCAAGAGTCTGGAGAGCGGCTGGGACAGACCCGGGCAGGCTACACTTGGCGCCTTCCCTGTTGCTGACTCAGTCTCTCCAGTCCCACCCTCTCCCTTCTGCTGGGACACAGCGGTTTCAAGGCGCTGGGTGACTCACTGCCTTTGGTATCAGGCCTGATATTTTGAGATCAGCTCTTGCAAATAGCTCAAACCTCAACAGGCCAAGTCTAAGCAAACACCTTGCCAATCCCCATAAAGAACAATTCTTGCTGCTCTTTGACAGACAAAAATGGTCCCTGGCAGAGGGTTCTTGGTGCAGACGACGTTGTCTTTGGATGCCTTGCGAATGGCCAACTGTGTGTTCTTCCCGGAGTGGACCCAGGTATGTGGCCCAGGCCCTCACGTCGGCTTTACTGAGAGAGGTTTTTCCTTGGCATGGTTTATTGTAACGACTCTATTTCCCAGGATTTCTGCTTCTCTCGGCAGGGCCTGGAGCTCAGTCATAGGATGGCTTTCTGCATGGAGAAGGCCACGGCGTCTGCTCACCGTGATGCACCTGAGCCCTCCCTTCTCCCTCCCGGCATCAGGCATGGGACCACCTGGACATCAGCAGTGGCCATGCTGGATTTCTGGGTCATCAAACTCTCAGGCTGATAATGTCCCAGCCAGAGCAGCAGGTTTTTGGTGATGGATTTGAGCTGTATGATAAGCCCACCCTTGGGTGTGGGGGCTCCATCTTGGGATCCAAAGCCAGCCTCCTTCCCAAACTTGTGGGCATGATGGGTCAGATCAGCATGCTTGGAAGTGATTCACAGACAGAGGTTCAGCAAAGTCAGTCTTGAATGGCAGATGGAGCCAATTAAATTCCGTGGCTTTCTCTCTTTGCCCGGGTTCAGCCGGTACTTACAACTGGTCACCTTTGATGACATACATCAAAGGAATTGAAAGTATGTCCCCTACAATGACATTACCTGCATCCCTCCTAGGTCCTCCCGAGCCATGTTCAAACAGCCAATCAAGCCCAGGAAACAGAATCAAAACGGTTTATTAAAAAGCTAATCACAGGAATCTACATGAACTGTATCCGCCAACACCAGGGCCTCCGAGGGAGGGACAAGGCAGCGATTCCCCGGAGTGGAAACGGGGGTGTTCGGGAGCCAAGGGAACATTTAATCTTCATTTTCCTTTGTGGATTCTGCTATTGTATTTTTGTCTGTTGAGAAAGACAAAGATGGGAGGACACCGTGTCTTTCTTCCCTCGAGGGAGCCGCGGAGATGACTTATTCTGGCAGATCTATTTCTAGTGATGCTACCGGGACACAAATAAAAACTCATGGAATAACAAAATACCTGCCAAGTTACAGCCGCACACTGTGGTTGGTGGGTGGCCTCCGACCGCTGTCCTGAGCGAGGACACTTCCCTAGGGACCAGATTGGAGAGGCTCTGTGTATAAGTGGTTCTTTCCCTGCTCAGGGTGGGAGAGACTCTCTCTTTGGGACACGGCACGGTTAGTGGTCTTTACTTGACTTTGGACTTCCTGGCTCCCTGGACCCTTTGCAGATGGTCAGAGTGGCCACAGAGATGTTAGGGTCCCCTTCCACACCCTCCTGCCTGAGGCCCAGCCAAAGCCAGTGGTGGCCACCCAGGACTCTATCATGTGTCCTTCTCTGGAGGCTAAGAGCCCCCAGACTTTCCTCTGGACAGAGGTTCTGGGGGCCCTTAGTGTGGCTCATGAGACCATGTGCCAAGTGCCCTGCTCTGAACTGTCCAGCCTGTGTCTGCAATAGTTGGGTGGCTCTGGAAAGACAACACTGAAAGGTCGAGAATATTCATCAAACAGACGGTTGGTTTCGGTGAGTTGCTCATACCTCCTCACCTCTGTTGGGATAAGGATGGACAGTTTTCTAGAAGGTTCCCTGACTCTTTAAGGAGAGTCAGGCCTCTGGCCTATGAGATGCAGAATGTCCCACAAAGCCACATCCCCCGCATGTCCTCAGTCTCTCCACGTAGATTACTTTTATTTTAAATGACTTCTGTTTAGTCTCCCTCTCTAAACAGTGACTGATTTAAAATGATTTTGGAAGTAAAAAGAATCACTTTGATTCTTCCCCAAGTGCCTTGTTTTGAAGATGAGAGTGTTTTTTTTTTTTTCCATTTAATAGCCAATTTGAGTTTTTAAAAAACTTAATGCAAAACAGAACAGAATCTCGCACTTAAAGTCAGGACGCTCACTACCCTCTCCAGGAATTCACTGAAGTCTTATCGATATTAAAAATAGATTCAGAAGTGTAATTTCTATAAAATACCTACTTCCACTTTGGTAAGCACATCACATGTATATGTTCCGCAGTGGAGGAAGAAATTCTCTCGAGTGTGCACGTGTATTTCTGGACAGAAGACACTTGGGCCCAGCTCTTCCAGGAGGGGCTGGGCCGGCAGCCCCTGTACCCCCCACCCTGACCCTCCCCAAAGACATGTGGCTGTTGGCGTGCTGGGCTCAGGTCGGCCGAGAGATGTCTCCACCCCGCTCAGCCACAGCAAAGAGCTCACATTCAACTTTCCTCTCTGCTAGTGAGACCCCTCCTGAGTCACGCCTGCCACGCGACCCGTGTGCACAACTTCCTGCCGTTGGAAATGAAGAGATGACCCCCCCCCTTCCAGGACAGCCAGATCTAAGCTGCACAGGCCCCTCAGCTTGTGGGGTGCAAATGCTCGAAGAAGCTTGCTCCTCCATCAACATCTCAAAAACAAAGCTGTGCAGGATGAAACGCACACACACAGCCCCCGGCCCCCCCCAAACACCACAAAGTTCTCTTTGTGCCCCGCAGACAGGGCAGCCGGCTGGCGTTCACAGACGCGGTTACAGCCCATATTATTATGCAATAGGATGTTAACCACACATTCTAATAAAAAATAAAATAAATAATAATAAACATTTGACCTAGAGTAAAGATCTTTCACGAGACGCCCTAATCATTTTTCTGCTCCGACCTCAGTTTTTTCTGGACCTGCTCCAGCAAGCCCGGGGTGGCACGACAGCCTTCTTTGCGTTGTGAACAAAAGGTCTTTTTCAGTCCTCAGGGCTGTCAAGTTTATCCAAATATTCTCAGCTTACTACTAGCCCCTTTCTGAATTGATATTTCCAATAAAAGGACACTTTGTATCTTTAAGCCACACTGGGCTCCCCCCTCCCCCAAGCAAGGCTGTGGAGGGCCGGGAAGCCTGTGCACAGCCCTGGGCTGCCACCGCTGCTGAGAGGGGCACAGACGATCCGCGGCACGGGGTGAGGGGGTGGGCAGGGGGAACCAGGGCTGCCGTCATGGCCGTGCGCTCCAGGGAGGAGGAAACGGAACCCACAGAGAATTCCCACCCTCTTGTCAGGACATCAGCCTCGGCCCTGCGTCCTCTTGCCTCAGGTCGGGTCTAATTTTGGCCAAGGCTGTTTGGTTTGTGAGCAGCCGCCAGGCGTGCTAAGTCATGACCACGCTCAGCAGCAGGAAAGAATTCATTCCAGCCGGGCCAAGCTGCGCGAAGCCTGTGTTCTTGGCTGTCAGCGCGTAGGGGCAGCCAGTGGCCTTGCCAGAGTCCACCTTTCACCTCGGGGAAGGGCTACTTTGTAGCATCATCCCCCAGCTTCCAGGGCCCAAAGCCTGGTCTCATGGTCGTGCACGTGTGTGTGTGTGCATGTGTGTCTTTGTGCTCACGCACACATGCAACCGACACCCTTCAAAGAGGCCTCTGCAGCCCCACAAAGGGCATTTCCTTCCCCCCAGCCTCCTCCAAACGGCTCTGATTAGCGCTAATGATAATTCCCATTAATCACCTTCAGTAACTGCAGATGGAAACAAGGCTTCAGTGGAGTGACAGGAGCCACTTAGGTAGAATTTATGACCTGTGTGTGTACTGGCAGCCCCGGCCCTGACACCTCCGGCCTGCAGCTGACATGTGTGGCTCACGGCTGCCCAGCACACAGCCCCCAGCAGTCCTGCTCCTGGTCTGATTCCAGGACGCCGCCAGCCCCTCCTTATCCTTAGCTTAGAAAAGCAGCGGCTCTTTCAGGCCCGATGCGGGGAGCAGGGTTTGGGGCTGGGCTGCCAGCCCCTAACTGGGGAAGGAAGCAAGAGGGAGTCACCTCCCCACCACCTCCCCTTCCTTCCCCAGCCTGGCCACACACCCTTCTTCTTTTCTCCTCCAAGGGACAGGGCTGCATCAGACCCACCTGTGACCCTCAGTGCCATGCACAGTGGGTGAGTGGTAGACGTCTGCTGGCCCCATGATGGACAGAAAGTGCGACTGCTTGGGGGAGCCCACTTGGGACCCTCCTGAGCTACCCCAGGGTCCTCTGGTCACTGCTGGGCCTTGGGGGACTGTGCACCTCCCCTGTCTACTGAACAGACACCAGCAGAACCCACAGTCTCTGACTGCTGAGTGGCTCCTGGGCTCAGCCAAACCTGCTCTTTCCTGGGGACCCTGGCATGTTCTCCCCTTTTGTATCTCCCAGGGGAGAAATCTGGTGACACAGCACTGGCCAAGCCTTCCCTGCGCTTGGGAAGGGAACAAGGGATGGTGAGCTCTTGAAGCCCTGGCCACTCTGAGGCAGTGCTGGCCGATGTGGGGAGAGTGTGTCCTGCTCACACCCAGGGTGGGTGGCCATGTGTCTCCTGGCCCAGCCACAGTAATTAAAATGTGCAACGCTCTGGTCTCTGTAGGGCCCACCTGTCTGCGGGGCAGCTGAGTGGGGGAGGAAGTCACTGCCCGGCAGCAAATAACTCTGTAGCCATCCAGCCTGGTTTAATTTTGCCCTGGCCCCAGGGGACCACATGCAGGGGCTCAGGGTCATTACTAGGCTGTTGCTGGGGGTGAGCACGGAGGCCAGTGGAAATTCTGCCTGTGGAAGGCTCCACTGAGGCTGTGCTGAAATGGAAGAGGCACCGTGGCCCTGGTTTCCCCCCAGAGTTCCTGGGTGGGAGCAGCGTCACTGTGGTCACCTCCCAGCTCTTCCAAGGGTGGCCCCTCAGCAGAGGCCTTAGGGTTTGTAAGTCTCAAGGTCAAGGTCAAGCTGTGCAGGGCTATTCAGGCTCCACTCCATGCCAAAACCAGGGACACCCAAAGAACCACCAATTCCCCAACCACACAGACCAACGCCCCAAACCACCTTGCCCGGAGGAAGCGGGTCCTGCTCCATTTTCTTACATGCATTAACTGCCATGCCCCAGAGACATTGGGGTGGGTGTGAGGACTGAGGATTGAGGCCATAGGGCAGCACTCTGCATCTTGTCTGGAAGTCTCTCTGCCCAAGGCCATGAGCGACAAGTTGAGGCAGGTGGACACATAAACTGTACCCTAGCAGACGAGACTCTGCTCCCCGGGGCAGTCATGAAGGGGTGATGTGCGGGCCTTTCAACAGTGATGCTGCCAGTTGTGGTTCTTCAAACCCTGAGTCCGAATTGTGCTCCAGGGACAGCCTGAGGGGCAGCTTGTGTCTGGGCAGACACCCCAGGAGGCACCCAGAGCAGCCCACAGGGACAGCTGTACTGGCCACGGGCCCCCTGACTCCTGGGAGCAGGTCAGGACATACCAGAAGACCATGGTCCCAGGGCTGAGTGTCAGGAGCCGCAGGGAGACCCAACCTGCTATGTGGGGTATGAGGTGCCCCTAGTCCTCAGGGAGCCTCTCCCCATCACAGAGCCCATGCGGCCCGCTCCAGGAGCTCTGGAGCGACGCAGGCCCGCTCTTTAGAAAGGCGCATAAGCATGTCTTGGTGCCCTCAGCAACACACACAGGGGCTGTTTTCTCAACCCTTCCCCCCCCCTGCTGCTCCCGGTCTTGGGGGACCCACCCTCTACGCTGTCCCCGCCTCTCCTGACCCGTCTGCACCCTCCCAACCTCCCTGTGAGTGGAGGCGTCTTGTTGACATGCCTTTCCAGGGCAGCTGCATCTCTCTGCTTCTCAGCCTCCTAGTCCTGGGGTGGGGGGAGGACTCCTGATGGCAGTGAACACACATAACCACGTGTCTCCTAACAGCAGAGTATTCAATAAAATTTGGTGTCTGCCCCCTCAATGCTGGGGGGGGTGGGAGCTGCAGGGCTAAAATAGACACAAAGGTGGTATGGGGGGGTTCAAGGCCATGCTGCCCTCCCTGGAGAAATGTCTGCCCAGGAGTAGGACTGAGTTACATGGATCACCTTCCTCTACCTTCCAGATGGACGTTCCGGGCCACCAACAGCTGCCCCTCAAAGCTGAGGCACATGGGGCTGTCACGACCTGGGGATGCATCCCCCCACCCCCTGCTCCAAGCAGGCTGGGGTCATGGTGGAGTAAGATTTGGGTTAGGTCCACCAACATCCTTCTTTGCCTTTCTCTTCCCTGGACAAAAGGACAATTATCCACTGTGGACTGCACACACCCTTGAGGGGCTGTTCTGATGGTGTATGAAGTAGGGGGCCCTGACTTCCCAGACACGGAGGGGTTCTAGGTAGTTAATGCTCAGGGTTAGCTCTGGGTCCTGAGAGACCCCAGCTCTAGCCCCTGAAGTGCACTGGGTGCAGTTGGGGCCCCAGGCCGAGGTGGTCACAGGGAGCACCCCCCTCCCCCAGCTGAGGTGGCAAAAGCAGGTATGTCGCTCAGAGGCAGACGGTGCCTCTCAGAGGGCATCTGTGGTGCATCCGTCACCCTCGGAGCAGAAATGTGCAGGAGGAAGGCTGCCTCTTAACACAGCCCCCGACTTCAAAAAGGCCCTCGAGCTACTCAATGGGACACTGTTTCTCAGACACTGCTCGACTGTTAAACAGGGTCTTCACTGGATCGCACACAGGAGGCTCCGCTGGAGAAAGGAGAGCTCAGACCCTGGCCCACAGTGCTGCCCTCTCTCCATGTCCGGCCAGAGAGCTACATCCCCACGGAGGGGTGGGCACCCACCATGCAGCAGTCGGATCCTGTCCCAACCAGGGAACTGTGTCCCCACGGAGGGGTGGACACCCACCATGCAGCAGTCGGATCCTGTCCCAGCCAGGGAACTGTGTCCCTACGGAGGGGTGGACACCCACCATGCAGCAGTCGGATCCTGTCCCAGCCAGGGAGCTGTGTCCCCACGGAAGGGTGGACACCCACCGTGGAGCAGTTGAAGCCCATCCCAGCAGAGCAGCTCAGGGTCTAGAAGAATCTGCTGCCCCCAGAGTTGGCTGGCCTCTCTTGCCCATGAGTGCCCTCAGCCACGTGGGGCCTGATGTCCCTGACCAGTCACAGGGGCTCTGCACACATGTCCTTCATGAAGCCAGTGTGTCCTAAATGATGAGGTAAAGGCAGTGTTCGACTCATTTGCCAGAGCTTTCAGACCGGTGACGGTTAGCGACAAGGGACTGTGGCCTGCTCACAGGAATGCACGGAGTTTATTACCCTTGCCCCTTACTTCTTGCTGGGACCATGCTGGCCAAAGGTACCCCCCTCTGAGAGGCTGGCAGATAGCCTTCTGTAAGGAGTCTGAGGACGCTGCCTGCATGCTGTTCCTGGTCACACTCAGCCCAGCTACCTGCATCTACATACAGCATGCATTTTCTGAGAGACCTTACTGCTCAAGGCATCTGACCCCGTGTGTGACGCCAGCTCCTGAGCAAACGTCCCCACTGAGCACCCATCCTGTTTCTGGCCTGGGCTCATTTCCTCACCTCTGAGCTCTGTCTGCAGCTGACAGGTAAAGCCAGTGGGTATATTCTCTTCTGCCATGCAGGGGACACTTTTTCCTCATGGGGAAGAATTAAAGATTGCCACAAATTTTCTAAAGACCCTTTAAGAGAAGGCCTGAGCATTGTGAGCACAGAAGGATAAAGGATGATGACAGGAGTGGGGTGGGGCTGGATTTAAGCATGGAGTAACCATACACAGAGGTCCCTCAAGGTGACAGAGGTCCCTCACAGGTGACAGAGGTCCCTTGCAGGTAACAGATGTCCCTTGCAGGTAACAGGTCCCTCAAAGGTGCCATGGATGGGCTTGAGCTAGGGAGGCCACGCCAGCATTGCCTCTGACTGGGGCCCTAGGATCTCGCTGGCCACCTTTCTTTCTGGAACCTTCTCCTCAGGTCCCAGATGGAGGGGAGACCCTGATGCGTCTGACGCCACAGGTCAGGAGTGGCTGTTCTCATAAACAAGAGTGGGACAAAGGGAGTCACTGTTCACCAGGAGGGTTGGCAGACCTGGGCTGGGGGCTAATTTGTGCTCTCAGTTTTCTGAAGTTAAAAATAAGTCTGCATTAAAAAAAAACCCCAAATATATATATATATGTATGTGCATACACATGTGTGTGTATTTTTAGACTCCAGCTGGCAACAGAGACCCTGTAAATCAATCAGCTGCAAGGTGACCCGAGATGGCCATGCCGACTTCGGTGGCAACCCTTGGGGGCGCGGCCATTGTGAAGTCCTCGTAGCATCCTACCCGCTCGGTGAGCCCAGGGGTATCTGTCGTCTTCCTTCCAAAATGGCTTGAATGGGCGGGAATGCATCTTGGCGGGACCCATCACACACACTGGCACCACAGACTCTGCACAAGGCAGAACCCACACTCAGCATCCTGCGGTAAGGTCGGCCACCTTTGTGTCTCGGGAGCCCCAGCTGGTTTGGTGCTCTGGGAAGATCATCTGCCCCCTGGTTGCAGTGCTCCAGATGTTCCAGACCTTTTTAGCAAGGGTTGGAGCTAAGGAGAAGATGGACAACCTGCCTCTTTCAGCCCCGTGGGAGAACCCTGGGCTCTGCTTGGAGACAGGGACAGGACCACGGTTACCAGATTGAGGGCCCATGCAGGAAGAGAGGCTTGTTAATGACCGATTCTGGTGCTTCCAGGATCCAAGTATGGGGAGGAAGGAGAGGCTTTGCCCAAGGCTCTAGAAAATGCTGACTGAGAGCCACATGCACATGAGCTGCACGAGGGGACCCTCCTGCCAAACCCACTCTGCTATGTTTTCCTCAGCTGGAGACAGAGACTCAGGAGGGAAGGAGGCTGCGGAAGGTTCTCCAGCTCAGCAGGGGCTGGCCAGCATCTAGGAAGAGGTGGCTTTCCCCCAGGGGTCCCCAGCATCTCAGGTCCTTTGACGAAGTGCTTCATTCCTGCGGTAAGTGCATGAGCAGAGCTGGGCTCTGACAGGCAATTCCTTTATTTTCAGGGCAGCCCCCAGCAGGGCCTGACAACCAGGTCCTTGTTTATGGTCTAGGTGGGGGTGCACGGACCTTGAGGCTGTAAGCTAGGTCTGCCCGCCAGGGGCACAGGCCACATGGGCAGCCCAGGGTCTGGCCCCAGGTGGTAGAGATGAGCCAGGCCTCCGATGTTCCTCCTAGGGCAGCAGAAGCCCCTTGTCTGTATCAGGCTGAGGATGGCGGTGGCTCTTGGGGTCCCCACTTGAGGAGTTGCAGCCTTGATGTGTGTCATCATTTGACATTTGGACAAAGTGCAGGCCACTGTGTCTGCTCTGTGGTCTTTGGGGTGGGAAGAAAAGTCGTTCCACCTTTAGGAGACACGGCCTTCCAGCTCCCCAGGATGAGGGTGGGTGGCAGCGGCCTCGGGTCCTGAGCATCTCCGAAGTTTGGGAATCTCTCTGCCAGGGATGGGGCACTGCCACACTGGTCGTCTCCATGCCCCCTTATCACTGAGCTGGACCTGTCCTGCAGCCAGGGCCTACCTCCTCCCTCTTGGGCATCGGGGCACTCTCCTCTGGGAGACAGGTGGCCATTGAGCTGCCCATCTTGCTTCTGTGCAGGACTTGGTCTCAGAGATGTGGGCTCTTGTCTTCTCCAGCCTCAATGTGACCTGCTGGAAGGGACCTAGGACTGGCTGTCCTGGTCCCAGCTTGCACTGTGACAGCATGCACTCAGCACCTCGGAAGGGGAAAGGAAGCTGCATGCTGCCCATCTACAAACACGCTGGCCACCTACTGCGGACGTCCCCAGAATAGACACCCTGTGGTCAGCACCATGCTCAGAGGGCCGTGGACCTAGACCACCTCAGGTGTGGAGTGGAGAGTCAGGTGCCAATCGGTGTGGAGGGTCCGTCCAATATCATGTGATCCAGAACACATTGGTCCTTCCAATATCATGTGTCACTCACTTTTTAAGAGATCTTGTTAGTTGCTTAAGGCATTCTCTGTGGGGTTTACAGGAGACTGAGGCCTCCATGACTCTCTAATTCGTGGGCGTGAACATCGCAGGAAAGCTTCTGGATGCTGGAATGGGTCACGCTGCCCCTTTCTCTTGGGTGGAGAGGGCTGAGCAGCACAGGTTGGGTACCCTGAGTCTGCCTATGTGCAGGGCTCTGCCTGGCTTCTAGGCAGACTCTCCTGGCTACTCCTGACTCAGGTGGAAACTTCGTGCAGGAGAAGACGCAGAGGCTGGTACTGGAGGTCCAGCCATGAGGGCGGCCAGCATGGCTACCTCCAAGCTCCTATCCTGAGCCATGGTTGTCAGGCTCCCTTGCCAAGGCCAGGGCCAGAGTGAGGGTGAAGTGAATTGAGGCTCCACCAGCTGGAGGGTCCCTCCAAGGAGTCCAGATCATGTTAGATGGAACTTAAGTGGGTAGCCCCCAGGACAATCCAGGCCCCAAAAGGCACAGGAGTCTGTAGGAGCCAGGGCTGAGTGAGGCTCCTTGATGACTCAATTTCTTTCTTTCTTTCTTTTTTTTTTTTTAATTTTTTTAGAGATAGAGTCTCACTTTATTGCCCTTGGTAGAGTACTGTGGCATCACAGCTCACAGCAACCTCCAACTCCTGGGCTTAGGCGATTCTCTTGCCTCAGCCTCTCGAGTAGCTGGGACTACAGGTGCCCGCCACAACGCCTGGCCATTTTTGTTGTTGTTGTTGCAGTTTGGCTGGGGCCAGCTTTGAACCCGCCACCCTCAGTATATGGGGCCGGTGCCCTACTCACTGAGCCACAGGCACTGCCCTGATGACTCATTTTTATGAAATGGTTTAAGAATAAACTCAGAGCCTGTGGGTGACCCTACAGGTATCCTGCTGGCCAGCTCCTAGACGTGGCAAGAAGTGCCCCAGGGCCTTCCCTCCCCAGGACCCAGCCTGCCCTGTAAACTTCACTGCCTCAGGCAACGTGCTCTCCACACCCAGTTAACTTCAGCCAGAGAAGGGAACTTGCAAGGGAGTAGCAGATGGGCCCACGGGCTTCCTTCTGTTTCTCCACCTTTCTTGCTGGGACCTGTGTTCTAGTCCGCCTCGGGGCACGGCCCGGAAGTGGCACTCAGCCTGATGGAGGATCCTTCTGCCAGGTTGCCCAGGAACCCAAGGGGCCCCCAGAACTCCCCAGGGGCAGGCTGCAGAGGTCGGCTCCTCCCCATCGCCCTGTCACTTGTGCACACGACGGAACTTTTATGAGTACCAAATGTGGCCCGACCTCCACCCCGAGCTGTCTATTGTTCATTAAACTGGGCAGAAGCCTTGGGGGGGAGCCCTGAAATTTAGAGGGGGACAAGCTGGGGGCGGGGGCTGTCTAATGTCTGTTTTCAATATGTGGCCAATCACGGCCTCTTTTTTTCCTGTTTAGTATAATTTTATACTGGGTGGATGTATTTAGGGCCGGAATGGCCTGACAGTGATGATTAATACCGTGCATCAGGAGATTCCAGCGCAAGCGTTCGGAACAAGCTGTGCAGAGCGGCTCTCATCAGATGGCCAGACCCGCAGGCCTATTAAAAGCAGCAGGAGGCCTTGAGGCTTAATCACAGAGGCTGGGCCCGTGGAGGGAGAAGAAAGGGAAAAGGACAGGGGAACAAATAAAACGATAGAGCAGAGAGGCAGAAATGCTACTGCAACCCCTCCCCTCCCACCGCTGCTAGTGGCAAGGGGGGAGCGGGCACTGGAGGGGACAGAGAGTCAGCAGAGAGCTTTTGGGGGAAGAAAAACAATTAAAAACTGCAGCCAGCCTCAGGGGACCAGGCTGCCCTGCCGTGGGAAGTGTCATGAGGGTGGGCATGGCTGGGGGACAGGCAGAAATAAATTAGCCTACGGGCATGGGGGTCCTCAGTGGCAGTGGGGGGGGGTGTGGGCTGGGAGATGGGCCTTGTGGAGATCAGAGGGAAAGAGCCCTCACTTTGAAATGCCGATGGCCCCTGGAAGGATGGCCACCTGCCTGTTTGCCGGGAGCTGTAGGGATTGTCCTGCTGGAGGTGGCATTTCTCATGGCACAACCCTGCTCCCTCTCCAGGGCATCCCCTCCAGATGTAAAGCTTGTGGTCATCCTGTCCTCTCTAGAGCCTGGGGTTGGGGTTGGGGGGGCATGGCCAAGCCCAGTCCTCCCTCAATGCCAGCTCACAGGCACTGTGGTGCCTCCCAGAGCTGGTGTGTGAGTTTTCATGGGGGGTCAGAACCCCCAGATGGGCTGGGAGATTGGGGGACTGGTATATGGGGAAAGAAGTAAGAGATGAGGGTTATGATGTGGGGGATTGAGAGGGAGGGGTAGAGGGAGAGAGAGAAGGCAGCTCAAACATGGAGATATGGCCAAGTTGGACAGGAGATGTGGTGCAGGTGAAGTATGGTGCAGTTAAATGTGGTGCAGGTGAGGGGCAGTGCAGGTGAACTGTGGCACAGGTGAGGTATAGCGCAGGGGAGCTGTGGTGCAGGTGAGGTATGGTTCAGGTGGGATGTGGTGCAGGTGAGCTGTGGTGCAGGTGAGCTGTGGTGTAGGTGAGCTGTGGTACAGGTGAACTGTGGTGCAGGTGAGCTGTGGTGCAGGTGAAATGTGGTGCAGGTGAGGTGTAGTGCAGGTGAGCTGTGGTGCAGGTGAGGTATGGTTCAGGTGGGATGTGGTGCAGGTGAGCTGTGGTGCAGGTGAGCTGTGGTGCAGGTGAGCTGTGGTGCAGGTGAGGTATGGTTCAGGTGGGATGTGGTGCAGGTGAGCTGTGGTGCAGGTGAAATGTGGTACAGGTGAGGTGTAGTGCAGGTGAGCTGTGGTGCAGGTGAGCTGTGGTACATGTGAACTGTGGTGCAGGTGAGGTGTAGTGCAGGTGAGCTGTGGTGCAGGTGAGGTGTGGTGCAGGTGAGGTATGGTTCAGGTGGGATATAGTTCAGGTGAGCTGTGGTGCAGGTGAGCTGTGGTGCAGGTGAGCTGTGGTATAGGTGAACTGTGGTGCAGGTGAGGTGTGGTGCAGGTGAGGTGTAGTACAGGTGAACTGTGGTGCAGGTGAGCTGTGGTGCAGGTGAGGTGTAGTACAGGTGAACTGTGGTGCAGGTGAGGTGTAGTACAGGTGAACTGTGGTGCAGGCGAGCTGTGGTGCAGGTGAGGTGTAGTGCAGGTGAGCTGTGGTGCAGGTGAGGTGTAGTGCAGGTGAACTGTGGTGCAGGTGAGCTGTGGTGCAGGTGAACTGTGGTGCAGGTGAGGTGTGGTGCAGGTGAGGTGTGGTGCAGGTGAGGTGTCGTGCAGGTGAGCTGTGGTGCAGGTGAGCTGTGGTGCAGGTGAGGTGTAGTACAGGTGAACTGTGGTGCAGGTGAGGTGTGGTGCAGGTGAGGTGTGGTGCAGGCGAGCTGTGGTGCAGGTGAGGTGTAGTACAGGTGAACTGTGGTGCAGGTGAGCTGTGGTGCAGGTGAGGTGTGGTGCAGGTGCAGTGCAGTAGCGGAGGTGCTGGCAGAGGCTGATGCTGCCCTCCTGATGCCTGTCACTTGTGGCCTAGAAACAAGGGCAGAGCTGAGGGACCAAATGGGTTTCCTCTCTAGGGAAGAAATCATTCCTGATTGGAAAAGGACAGATTAGCAGGGCGGGAGGCTCAATTTAGCAGAAAGTTTGGGAGGAAGCAGTTTGATTTAGGAGCAGAACAGGCTTCAGAGAAAGGAAGCTCTACCTGACCTTCCCAAGCCCCTCCTCCTCCTCTGCAGGGGGTGTTCACAACACCCAGACCCACTGGGACCAAGGCAGCTGCTATTATGAAGTTGAGAAAAATTAATCAAAGACAAAACATTCCTCTGAATTTTCCCATGAAAATCACCCAGCCTGTCAGAACAGATCCCAAAGTGCTTCTTGGTCCATGACACCACGTGCTGACAGCCCTGGGCACCTGCCTCAGGGCCAGAGAGGGGTAGGCTGCTCTGGTGGGGTAAGGTCATCCCTTTGGAAGCCTACAGAGGTGGCTCCCATAGACCCCAAGTGGGCCCAGGCAACGTTTTCCCCCTAAACACAGCCAGGCAAACAGGTGTTCCCAGGTTGAAAATCTGTCCTAGATCTTCAGAACACCTGGGCCAAGCAGACCCTTTTCTACCTGGAAGGGCCAGAAAGACAGGCTGTGGCTGAACCCTGTCCAGAGTCCCTCTGACCCCCTGAGGGCCCACTGGTCAGGGTCGTGGTGGACCCTATGTCTAGTAGAAGAAAGTGCCTCTACTCAGAGACCCACAAGCTGGTGGACACACCCCCAGATGCCTGGCCCAGCGAGCCAGTGGCCATTCCCAGGCCTTGAGGCTCGTCTGGTTGGCTATGCCCCACCCGTGGACTGACTGCCACCTGTCACTGCACAGATGGCACCTGTGCTCTGCTGGCGTGGAGAGAGCTGAGGTGAAGCCCTTATCCCCCTCAGAGTGGGCTGGGGGTCATGTATTCCCGAAGTGCCTGCCACTGGCTGAGCTCCACCCACTTGGGCACACAAAGAGTGTGAGGCCTGGAAAGAGGAAAATACTGGACGTCACATTGAAGAGACGCCCAGCTGACCTGAAGCTATTGTCCAGGGAGGGAGGACAGAGTCTGGCTCAGCTGCATTATGACAAGACCCTGTCTTCCAGGCACCCCAGGGCTCCAGACCAAGACAAATTGTGCCCAAGACCTGCCTGGGGGGCTGGGCCAGCTGTGCAACCCTCCTGCCACCCCTCCCGCCATGCCCCCCTTCCCCAGACCTTCATCTTAACGTGCAGTGCTTGGATCTGAGTGTCACCAAGCTAGACCCTGATTGCAGTGTCTGGACGTGCAGACAGGGCAATAGAGACCAGAGAAGGGTGGGAGTAGCTTCTCTGAGGACCCCAACTGGAGGGTGGTGTAGCTCAGCTCCCTTCCTGCCTTCCAGGTAGTTCCTGCTCCCCCCACCCGACTCCCCATGGCTCAGGGCCTGGCCAGGCAGAGAAGAGGCTGCTTCTAGCTAGATGCAGGGGACAGAGCTGTGTGTTCACAGCAGAGGGCGCCTCAGCAAGCCCAGTGCTTAGCTGCTGAGGGCCCTGGGCTGCCACTCCCAGGGCCAAAGCAAGGGAGGCCCCACAGGCAGCTCAGCCGGGAGCCTGGTAGACCCCTGAAGTATAGGCGGTGGGAGCTGGCACTTGAGTGAGGGGAGGAGAAGGTACCAGCTTCAACTCGTCACCTGAGGTCTGTTTGGGCTCCACTGCACACCAGCCAGGGCCGGTCTTTGCTGTCCAGGACAAGAACATCCCCTAGGTTTAGGATGACAGCTTTGAAATGAGCTTGGAGCCAAGCCCAGCAGGCGCGGGGGTTACTGCTGCTGTCGGGTGCTGGGTGCTGAGAGGCAGTGGTGGAGGCCTGGCTGCCCATCCCATTTCCCGCCTTGCCACTTGCTGGGAGCTTGACCTCTAGGTTATCGGGGCAGCAGCTTTGGCGATGACCTCATTAAGCAAGGTGCCACGTCAGCACCTTTCCGAAGCTCCTTTTATCACTCCCAGTGTGCCGGTGTGGGCCCCGTCCACACCTCCTCCCTGACACGGTTCTATCTTATCTCCCGCAGGGTGGAGACCCTCGCTGGGTGCCAGAGAGCAGGCCCAGGAATGCTGCATCCAGACAGCCTGGCCATCAGCCGCTGACACGGGCAGAGGAGGGGCAGGGCCAGACTGGGATTTCTTGTTGACAAGATTGTGCAGAAATGCATTGACTCCTGGCTTTTAAAATTCAATAATCGCTGTGGTGATTATGTGTGCAAAGACCCCGGCCTGTGCTGCCCCGCTGTGCTCTACCCCCACAAGCCACCAAAGATTCTTCCCAGGCCGGGCCTGTTCCAAACTGCCTCTTCTAACACCTCTCAAAGTGGGGCGCCCATCACAGCCTCTCCAGCACAGGCTCCAGGAAGCAGGCCGTCCTTTCATCTGGGCCTGGGCCACCCCCTCCCCCTAGTTCACTGTGGCCCTGGCTCCTGTGGGTGGAGGGAAAGACAGACCTAAGAGCTGGTGTCAGGAATGGGAGACAGGGTTGGCGGCACCTGACATTCAAGGTCACTTTGCAAGAGGGGATTCTTGAGTTCAAAGACTCTGGGAGCTCTGTGGAGGAGGGTCCCTTTAGGAGGCCTGTCCATCCCCCCCAAGTCCAGCCTTTGTGAGCCGCAGAAGCCATGCCCACTTCTCTGAATGAAGACAGCTCTTTGTCTGGATGTCCTTGGCCCACAGATTTTAGGGATGGTGCTGAATAGCTGCCCCTATCCTGGCCTCTCTCCACTCTGCCTCTCCCAGGGCGGCCCACGAATACTAAGAAGCAACCTGGCCAGGCAGCCGAGAGTTTGCTGCAGAAGGCTCAGGCCAGAGCCCAGCTCTGGAGGACAGTAAGGGCCAGACCCTGGATCGAGCCAGGGAGCCTTATCTTCACAGCTGAATCAGCACAGAAATGCTCAGGGGCCCTGAGGACTGTGGACAGGCCAGAGTCACTGGGCTGAGGGCTGGGGCTGGGGGGACAGGCACCTCCTCTGTGCCCCTGGCGGAGCTCTGCTTCCTGCCCAATGTCCTGCCAGAGGCCTGGGCAGCCAGACCCCTGGCTCAGTTCTGGCCTGATCAGGAACAGCGTAAGCCCCTTAAATGCATAGCCTGGTGTCCAGAGGCTCAAAGGAACTTAAGCCCGGCACCAGCCCTGGGGATGCCCACAGGTAGCATGAGGACCTGGGGTGGCCTCTGTGTGAGAGGAGCCCCCTCCTCCTGACCAAACAGCCCAGTGCCTGCCCTGTCTCTTTTACCCTAGCCCAGGGTCTTCAGGGGATTTGAAGTAGGGACAAGGGGCAGGGTTGGATTGGGGGTGCCTGTAGTGCACCCTGCTGTGGCCCAGGCTTGGATTTTGCTGCTCCTTAGCCCAGGACCAATCTGTTCACCTTGGGTATGCCCCAGAAGTCTAAGTGCTAAATCATACCAAATCTGGAGGCAGGGGGAGGTCAAGGACTTCTTGGAACTGACCCCATCCAGCACAGAGAGAGACCTATGCCCCCAGACCTGCAGCACATGTCAGCACCCACTGTGTGCAAAGCTCTGGCTGGGACCAGAAGGACAGGGCTAGGCCTTCCTGAAACAGAGGGACAGCCCACTTACTAGTGGGACTTATGTCACCCTGTGCCCAGATCCAGGGTGCTCCAGATGCCTTCCTGGGCTAATGCCAGGACACCAGTGATTGTGGCCAGCGTGCCTGGGGCTTCCAGGGAGTCACCCTCACTGTGCCTGGTTTCCCACCTGGAATGGGACTAAGTCTCTTTCAGCATCTGGGCTTACTCTTGGCTGTGCTGTGCCTCTCTTATGGAACATCCAGGGCAAGCAGCCCGGGAGGCACAGTCCCCAGTCTCTTCCCACATTCCCATTCCGGGGTTGCACACCCTCTTGGAGCCCTTCTGCCCTGCCCAGAAGACTGAGACCCTGGGTCCCTGAGCACTTTGTGAGGTCCTAACAGTGAGACATTTCCTGATGTCCCCGAGGTAAGATCTACATGTTGCCAGTGCTGAGTACTTACAGAGAGGAGCAGGGTGCAAAGCCAGCCCCAGGCTTAGGTATCATTGGCCCCTGGCTCATGTCCCTCATTTTACAGATGGAAACATGGGAGAGAGAGACAAAGCTGCAGGTAAACAGGTGACAGGTCTTGATCAAGAGCAGCTCCTTTGCTGAGTGACTTGTGTAGTCCATGTCACATTTGGGTCACTGGGAGTGCTGTGCATGTGAGGCAGCCCTTTCCCCACAGAGCCACCAGCCTACACCTCAGAGTGTCAGCAGAAGTGACCCCTGGTTTCAGTGCAGCCAGGGTGAGAAGGCACCTGCAGGCGTGTCTAGAAGAGCAGCAGACCCTGACCTGAGTCCACTTGGGGGATGGAAATGGTGGGCCTGGCTGGCCCTCAAGGGTGGACGTGAGATAAAGGAGACAGCAGGGCAAGAATGGAGGTAGGAGAGGGTCATGTGGACAGCTCTATGTCCCACCTGGAGGACAGGGCTTATGAAGAGGAACCATGGGAGTGGGGTATCCCCAGAGTGTCCAACCTGTACATTTGGGGGGTGCCATCCCCAACCAGTGCGCCACCCAAGACCCCTGACTTTATGAGTCCTCCTCAACTACAACAGACACATTAACACTCTTAGGCTTTGCCCTGGGACCCCAGATTCCTCTGCCTGTGTGGGGCAGAACTCCAGGCACAAACACCTCCAGTGACATACAGGGGAGGGCACACCGCTCACCACCTTAGGGCACAGCCAATGGGAGAAACAAAAAAGGAACCCTGATAAACAGTTTCCATAGCCAATATTTTCCACATTCAATTATTTTTAAATTAAATAATCTTTCCCTAGGAGAAAAAGGAAAGTTCCCACTCAGCTCAGCCCTGCCAGGTCTCACAAAGCCCACATTGTGGGGTGCTGACGGAGACAGAGTCTCCCCAGAGCCCTCCCCTCAATGCCCCCTTTTATAACCATGCTCACAGGCAGCCCCTCAGACCGCCGCCCTGTGTAGTGGAGACCCTGGCCCACAGCCACGTGGCCTCTTTGGGGCTCTTGTTGGCTCCCAGGAGCCTTGGGCAGGGGGAAGGGTGGGGGGAGAGGACTGAGCAGCCCTGGGTGGAGCAAGAAGACTGCCAAGAAAAACTCTGGGCTACAGAAGGCAGCATGGGAGGATCTGAGGGATGGCTTGGACAGCAAAGGGGGTCTTGCTGTGTCCATGGGGTACATTTGGGACCAACAGCTGGAAGAGCATGAGATTTGCAATCAGCACCTCAAGATTCCAGAGCCAAGTACTTTTCTTAGTGGTTGAGCATCCTTAGGTTTGAAGTTTGAACCTTGTTATTGCCATCTGTAAGAGGGGACGGTGCGCACGCTAACTGTGCCCTACAGCCGGGCAAGGATAATGGACAGGGACACAGAGCCCGCCGTAGAGGTGCATGTAACTGTGTCCTTAAAAGGGATATGCACATGGGACAATGAAGAGGGAGTTCTGGAGTTTCCAGTCCTAGACATGGCCGAGTAGCTTTCAATGGATGCACCCACCCACAGACAACAATGATACTGTTTGAACAAAATAATTTAAAAAATGAGATTTGAAGGCACTAGAGCAGCAGTTCTCAACCCGTGGGTCACGACCCCTTTGTAAGAATCCTGCATATCAGATATTTACATTACGATTCATAACAGTAGCAAAATTACAGTTATGAGGTAGCAATGAAAATAATTTTATGGTTAGGGGTCACCACAACATTAGAAACTGTATTAAAGGGTCACGGCATTAGGAGGCATTAGGAAGGTTGAGAACCACTGTGATTAGAGCATTATAAGAAGCCATTACAAACTAGAGGAATTCAATCTTTGAAAGAAGGAATTGCGTGATGAGATCCACATTTGTCTAGATTTTCCCTTGAGACCACTGCCCAGTACACCTAGTTCTAGCAGGGCAGCTAGGACTTGAATGGAAAGCTGTGGTCTGTGACATTGACGTGTCAGAGGACAGAGTCTGAGGTTGCCAGAGCATCTGTAAGTTGAGGGGAGAAGTCCTGGAGGAAAAGGAGCCACAGAGAGATGATTCCTCAACGTGCATATAAACTCCCTCTATTCTTGGGCTTAGTGTCAAATTGCCCATACCTGAGGGAGACTACAAGCAGCCTAGGAGAAAACAACAGCTGGAAATCAGAAGTAGCTGAGCAAAGATTTTGGCTGCCGCTCACGGGCTTGATAATCATCTTCAGATTTCCATTACAACCTCAGAAAGGCTTTCCCTGAAGAACTAAGACTATGTCCTAAGTATAAGGACAAAACTGAAAAAGAGCCACTCTAATGAAGTATATACCCAAGCTTCTGCAAGGTCAGGGTGAGCATTGGGGATTAAAATGCCTGCTAGAACAAACCTCAAACTCTTCAGAGGAATATAACAGAATCCAGAGTTTCTATAATGTATCACCTACAATGTCTAATACAGTAAGAAAAATTACTGAATGTGCAAATAAATAGGAAAAAGTGACTCACAGTCTAGAAAAAACTTAGCCAATGGAAACCAACTCTGATATCATCCAGATGTCAGGATCAGCAGATTTTAAGATAGCTGTTGTAAATATGTTCAAAGACTTAAAGAAAAAAGTGGTTGCAATGAACAAACAGATGGGACTTGACAGCAGAGAAATTAAAAACCAAAGGGGGATTCCAGAACTGAACAGTACAGGGCATGAAACAGACAAGTTTCTGGATAGGCTTCTAACAGCAAATTGGAGATGGCGGAAGAAAGGGTAAGCGAACTAGAAGACAGATTCACAGAAATCGTCCGATCTAAAAAACAGAAAAAATATTGAAATAAAATGAGCAGAGCCTCAGTGACCTGTAGGGTAAAACCTAATTTATGTATAACTGGAATCCTAGAAGGAGAGAAAAAAAGTAGAGCAGAAAAAAAGAGAGAGAGAGAGAGAGAGAGAGAGAAATAATGACGGAAAAAATACTAAATGTAAACATATTGAAAACATTTGCTGACCAAAAGACTTAGTTAAAGATATAAACTAAGCTTCTGTGGCTCAAAGGAGTAGGGCGCCGGCCCCTTACACCAGAGGTGGCAGGTTCAAACACGGCCCCAGCCAAACTAACAACTAAGAACTTGTATCTAGACTATACAAAGATCTACTAACAATCAATCAATAAAAAGACAATCTAATTAAAAAGTAAAGACAAGACTTGAGGAATACTTCATAAATTCAGTTACAATGAAGGTTAATAAGCTCATGAAAGCATCAATTAGTTATCAGGGAAAAGCATACTCAACCCACAGCAAGATACTATTTCATATGCACTGAAGTAGTTAAAACAGGGGTCCTCAAACTTTTTAAACAGGGGGCCAGTTCAGTGTCCCTCAGACCGTTGGAGGGCCGGACTGCAGGCCTCGGGACGAGTCGGCTGCTAAGCGGGACAGGCAGCGGCAGCAAAAACACCTGGTGGGTCAGATAAATGTCCTAGGTGGGCTGCATGTGGCCCGCAGGCTGTAGTTTGAGGACTCCTAAGTTAAAATATAAAAGATTGACTGACAACACTGAATGTCAGGGAGGACAGGAGCAACTGGAACTCTGGACTCATTTCAACTCTCAACCACCAGCTAGAATACCTGTTGCTGGTGGGTGTGCAAAATAGTATACCACTTGGAGAAACAATTTGGGGGTGTCTCGTAAACTTACACCTACACACATCCTATAGCTAACAGTTTGGTTCCTAGATAATCTATGCTGAAGTGAAATGAAATCAAAACTTAGGTCCTCAAACCGTTTGTACAAGAATGTTTATAGCAACTTTATCTGTAACAGCTCAAATCCAGAAACCATCCCAGATGCTTGTCCACAGGATAATGGCTGAACCACCTGCAATGTATTCACAACACGGGATACTACTGCTCTACGGTAAGAAAGAATAAACTCCTGATAAATGCGATGACATGATTGAATCTCAAACATCTTTATGCTGAGCAAAAGAAACCAGATACTAAAGAGAACACACTGTTTGAATCTCTTTGCATGAAGTTCAAAGACAGGTAAAACTAATCTAAGGTGATAGACATCAGAACAGTGGCTGTGTTTTTGCCCTTGGGGGATATTGTCTGGAAGAGGCCAGCAGTAATGGAAATACCTTCTATCTTGATTCTAGTGGGGGCTCCATCTGTCAGAGTCATCCAAATATATACTCATGACTGTGCATTTTATCACACATATCACATACTGTACATGGTGGGGGTTCCGAGGCAGCTCTATCACTTCTATCCTATTCATAAATTGTGGACACTAAGTTCAGCAAGTTGCCCTCCGGGCAGGCAGACAGGCAATGTGGGAGAGGGTGTTGGCTGAGTTAGTGGGTGGCCTAGCTGCTTCCACCTGCCCTGGGGTATTGGTAGTTAATTTCTCTCTCCCGAACTTCCCACAAAGAACTTGACCTGTTTAGGGGAATGAGGAGATGATTCTCTTTGGAAATATACATGTACTTCCCCATGACCTGGTATGGAACTGAGGATTTCAGGGTTGCTTCTGGGCTTTGGTGAAGGGACTGTCAGTGGCACAGGTTAGCCACACTGGCACGAAGCTGGTTTTCCCAGCTGCCTCATGCAGGACAAGTGAGGCAGGAATGACAGTATAACAAACCTGCACTTTCGGGATTTCTGATCTTTCAGGTTATTAAGCACAGAGGCTACCCAACTTGAGATGGGGTTACTTCCCAATAAACCTGCTGTAAGTCGGAGATGTGTTTAAAACCCCTGATCTCTTGCCCATCATAGGTCAGCCTTGCCTGTCTTAAACATGCTCAGAACACTTAGGTCAGCCTGCAGGTGGGCAGAACCACCTGGCAACACGGCCCACTGCAGGTGTTGGCGGTACCCTCTACTCTCAGGCTTGTGTGGCTGCCACCACCTAGCATCCGGAGAGGGTCGTACTGCATGTAGAGTACACCAAATTTCACAGTTGGCTGTATAGTTTCTGTTGAATGAGAATCACTGTGGCACCTTCGCAAAGTTGAAAAATCCTAAGTTATTGTCCTAAGTCGGGGCTCCTCTGTGTGTGTGCTCTCTGATGTGCGGCTTTCTTCTCCCTGTCTGTTCCCGTGATGGGCCACATTGGTCAGGCCAGCCCAGCAGGTTGATCTCCATCTGATTATTCCATTCGGGACAGGTTGATCTCGGTCTGATTATTTCATTCCTGAGTTGGTTCCCAAGCACACAGCTTATCTGCCGGTTTGCGCCCCTGCCTTCCTCTCTGGATTGCAAGCTCCCCGAGGCTGCAGCCTGGGCCTTGGTGGGCATGAAGGCAGGTGAGCCCCAGTCATTAACTCTGGGACCTATCTGTCGAACTCTGCTGGACGGGTCTTGTGAACCCTGTGTGGGTCTTGCACTCACAAGCTTGCAACCTGGATGTGTACCCCATCACAGCCAAGGAGAAGCAAGGGCTGGAACGGGCAGGGACATAGCTGAGAGGGTGAAGGACTGACTGGACAGCCCCACTCTCCAGTCTGGAGCCCTGGCCACCCCACTGTCCTGAGGGAAGGTGCCCTGGGTGGAGGGTTGCAAGTCTGGGGGACCCCGGCAGCTCTGCCCTGCTGCAGCAGCCCCTACTGCTCAGCTTTGCCTCCCAGCCTGGGGGCACAGAGGTGCCTCCCTTCATCTACTCCACGATTTCTGCGCCCCCTCCCACCCACCCCTCCGGCTGTTCATTTCATAAAGAGGCTGTTGTTCATCTAGATGGTCTTTACAAAGCACGTCCCCAGCGAGTGGAAACATTTAGTTAATAATTTAACACTGTGCTGTCTGCTGAATTTTCAGGCCCCCAAATAAGATCGATGGAGCTAACAATCGGCTTATTGAGTTTCCCGGCTCCATTTCCTGAAGATACAGATGAGCGGAGAGGGGACAGCCTTGGAGTGGGGGAGGGGAGCACCACGGAGAAGGAGAAAAATGTAGATGGTATTGATGCAGGTTGTCAAAAATAATTGTTTTGTTTTCCCTGGGAATGTTCCAGACACCCCCGGATGCACTGATCCGTAACGCCTGCTCTCCAGGCGAGGGAGTTTGGCATTTATGGGCATTTTGCTGCCCCCTCCTGCGATGCTCATCAGGTACATGCTCCGGCCTCATTATGCTGCGTCTCTCCCCAAACTGCTCAGGAGGGCGGCTGAGGGAGGCGAGGGGACCCCCGCACCACCTTCTCACTGGCCTCCGCAGGGGCAGGCACTTGGGACTTTGCACAGTGAGCTGGGACCACGGGGACTGCACAGTGTCATGGTGGAGATGGCGTGGGTGAGACCCCTGTGAGAGCTCTGTGGGCACCAGTGACCCCGAGGAAGACCCAGATCTGGAAGCCCCTCCTGGTGTTTTGCCAGAAGAAAAGAGTCACTTTCTGCCTAGGAAGTCGTTTGACTGCAAATTCCAGATGGTGGACCTGCCAAATTCAGGCAGCAGCTCCGTCCACACGCAGCACTGAGTGTCTGCCACTGAGGCAAGCGTCGGACAGAAACTCTACCAACGTTCCAGGGGCAGGAGTCCTGGGGGTGGCACACCTCCCATCCCCAACCACTGTCTACTGGCTCTCCCAGCTTCAGCCACCACGTGGTCCTACAGGAGAGACTGACCATCGGGCCCCTTGCCAGGGTGGACTCTTTCTCCCTGTGGAGATGAAGGGTTCTCTGCCAGTTCTGGCAGCTGGGGGGGGCAGGTAGGGCAGGTGGGAGTGGAGTTCAGCCCCATCTCACACGGTTCCTAGGAGGGCCTGGGCAGAGCAGATCCACTGAGTCCTGGCCCTGTCTCTGCAGACAGGGTCTGGAGTAAAGCTGTCATCTTCATTGTTGACACAGAAGGTGTGCGGTCACGTGAGACCAAGGTCTCTCCAAAGCCCCCTCCACACTCCGTCTGGCCTTACTGCCTAAGTCCCTGGCTGGGAACGAGGCCTCATTGCTCTCTGAGTCCCCACCGAAGCAGTGCTTCCTCCAAGAAGCCCCCCAGGCTCACTGGGTGGAGGGACACACCCTTCCCAGCGTGGTGGGAGTGCTATGCAGTGCTCTGCTGAGCCCCCAGGATTGTCATTGTCCTTCCTCAGGTCCACACTTCCAGGTACAGATGCACAGCCTGCCTTGTGCCTCGCCCTGGGCAGGGTCCAGCGATGCCCAGATTAGGAAGACCTCTGTCCTTGAGGGTGTTGTTTCCACTGGTGACAGTATCCCAGAGAAGAGGGTAGAGGAGAGTGTGGCCAGGAAACTGTACTTCAGGAGGCGAGAGATCACGGACAGCTTTGAGCAGCCAGAGAGGCAGACATGGGAAGAAGGGAGCCTGGTGAGCAGCTCAGAATCTCTCTATTACCAGCCGTGAAGCTGCACGTCTCCCCAGAGGCAGAAGGGCCCTACACTGCTTCTCTTTGGCCTGTTGGGGCTGCTTGTCACCCCAAGAATGGGGTCTTTCCTGCTCTCCAGACCTTGGGGACCTGCGCACAGTCCCACAAGAAGGCAGACTAGGTGTCGGGCAGCGCTCCCTCTGGGCTGACCTCATGGCTGACCTCATGGCTACTGTAGTCAGCCCCCAGGGAAGCAGGGCAGGCCTGCCCAGAGAGAGCCCTGCCCTCAGTGATCTGTCCTGTTCGTCTGGGCCCTCAGGGGGGATAGTGGCCATGACCCTCAGGGCTCAGGTGCCGGCCCAGCCAACCAAGGGCCCTCTGGCGTCACAGCCCTGTTATCAGACCTAGCCTTGGGAGATACGCATCGGCCCCCTCCAAGCCACCCTCCCAGCACCTCCCACTTTGAAAGGAGCCGGTGGGTCAGGAAGCTGGACTGGGAGTGGAGGCCGCTGAGGTCCCTGCTTCGTGGTTCATCGCTCAGATAACTGAGGATGATGACTAGAGCCTGGTCCCCAGACTGTGTGTCTGAGATAAGCTGAAGGCCAGATGTCCAGGGAGCCTGGACACGGCCCCTCCACCACCTCCTAAAGCGCATGGTCCCTGCAGCCCATCTTGTCTGAGGGCACCTGGAGGCCCTAGTCCCTGCTGGGGGATGTCCTCTCCCCTCTTTACTGTAACTTTCCTCCCTCTCCCCAGAAACGCCCCACACAGGCTCCTGGCAGGCCCCCAAAGGGATTGGGTGCTGCTGTGTCTCTGGAAGGAGGAGACCCCAATAAATGATAATGGTGGCAGGACCCTCATGAACTGGATGTTTCTGTGTACACACAGGGGTCTGTGTGCCTGTCTGTGGGTACATGCGTGTGTGTCCACGTGTGTAACTCAGGGTGTCTATACGTGTCAGCACATACTGTGTGTACCCATGCACGTCAGTGTGTGCACATGGCTGTGTCTATCTGCATGTGTGCAAATGAGCCTGAGCATGTTGAGTTTTATTTCTTTTCCCTCTATCCCTCCTTTCTTCCAGCACCAAAGTTCAGGCTGCTGGACCCTGGGTCATCAAGTGAGGGGTGGCAAATCAACTTGGTGAGAAATTGCCATGTGTTCTCCTGGCATACCCAAGCAGAGGGTGCAGGCAGAAAATGGCCTGGAGCCCTGCAGAGGGAGGGCAGACACTGCATAGGGGCACCCGCAACCTGCTAGATAGTCTAGGGGAGACGCCTGGCCAGGCTGCCTCCCTCCCACTCCTGCGTGTCCCTTAGCTGGCAGCCCTACCATTTAGGCCTCCAGAAAGAGGTCCCTGCACACAAAAGTCCCAGGCCCCTACCCCAGCCCACTAGACTCCAGCTTCAGAAATCAGGCTCCTCCCAGGAGCCCACTGAGGCCTGGCCCGCCAGGAGGGAGAGCAGCAGTAGACACTTTCCAGGCAGGAGGCACTGGGCTGCTCACGGGCACTGGGAGAAGCATGCCCAGTCACACGCAGGCATCCTCTCCACAGTGAGGCATATGCTCACACACTCAGACACACCAGTGCACACATACCCCAGTGCTCACATGCACTCCTGCACATGCACACACATGTGGCACACATGTACAGATGCACATGCCCACACATGCACACACCGATGTACGCAGGTTGATGCCAGGTCCTGAGGACCAGAGGGACAGCACGACTGGGATTGGGTCCCAGATCCCCCTGAGTCTCCTCTGCAGGAGCTGCGGAAGCCCGTGCACCAGGCAGAGGCCATAGGGCAAGGAGTGGGCAGGTGGCCCCGGCAGCTCCCGAGTCCTCTCATGTGTTAAAACGGCGCCTTCTACCAGGATGAAGGATAGAACATGGAAGAAGGGCGGGTTTTGAAAGTAGAGATTTTTCTTTGGAAAGTTTATTTGTAGATTTATGTCCAAGGGGGTGTTTTTTTTTTTTTAAACCTCAACCGAAGGTTAGGTTTCAGCTATCCCCGCCCGACTCTGTTTGAAGTCCTGTTTATTTGTTTGGGTTGGCCAGGCAAACGATAGAGGAAACAAACTCTGGTCCGCGTAGGAGCTTGGTCTGTGCACTCACAGACACGCGGCACGCTAACCGCAGCTGGGCCGAGGACGTGCTCTCCGCAGATGCCCAGCGGGAGGGAGTGTTCCGTGTCCTCCAAGGGCCTCACTGTCCTGCCCTTCCCCACCCTGGCCCCTGCCCTCAGTCAATAATGTTCTTCATTCACCATCGGAAGCAGAAGGCCTGTGAAAAGCCTCCGTCGTGGTGCTCTCCCGGATTAGACGCAACCCTCGTGCGCATGGAGACCCAGCCTCCTGAAAGGCACCTTGGCTCAGGCCCAGAGCACGAGGCTGGGGGCTTGTGATATAGCCAAACACACTGCCCTGACTCTCTCAGTGAGGTCTCAGCCAGGTCTCCAAGCCACCCCCAGTCCTGACTGTGTCCTTGTCACATGGGACCAGGGCCCTGGGCTTTGAGCATGGGGAGGGTGATATGTTTGCTGTTCATATACCCAGGAGGTTGGGGACACAGCGGGCACTTAGTGGAGGGCACAGTTCCCTGTTAATCCTACATCCTGGCTGATGACCTCAGAAGCCTCCCTCCTTCTGTAGAGTGGGCTAACCGTTGCTTGTGAAGGGTGGTGTCAGAGCCCAGTGGCCTGAGGAAGTCGCTGGCTAGCTCAGCCCCAGGCGTGGCCCTGGTAAGTACGATGAGTGGGCAGATTGGAGAGCGCTGGGGGCTTGGAAGAATCTTCAGGTGGCAGAGATCACTACAGAAGTGTCAGGAAGCTGAGCCCAGGAGGTCTCCAGCCTGGACCCTGGGCCGTGGGTATCTTCTGTGGCCAGGCACCGCCTTCCCTGCCACAGGCTTCTTGGCTGTGGTGTCCATCGAGGGCTGGCTCTAGGTCCCACTTTCTTCCTCCACAAGTAGAGGTGACAGGTGGCTCCAGTGATTGGGAGGGTGAGGACTGGTGGGCTGCTGTTTGTCACTGCAAAGCTGGGAACTTCAAAGACCCTACGGGGACCTCCCAGACACGTCTGCCTAGGGAAAGGATCCCAGTGACTTCTAGGGCTTCCTTGAGAGAATGGGAGTGCCAGGTCTGGAGCGTCCTCTCCACCCATGCCACCTCTCTCAGGCCTCTGTGCCCTTCCTGACGGGTCCCCCAACCCCAGGCATGGACGCAGAGAGACGTGTGGCAACATGAGGTACAACCTCAGTCAGGATGGGGTCCAGGCCTGAGGTTCTTCTCCTGGAAGGTTCTTGGCCTGTCCTTGCTGCACCTGAGACTGGCTTCCCATCAGTCAGGGGGCTGGGAAAACACTTGTCCTTGGGGTTAGGGCTGCTTTGTGAGCCTGCCTCCGTCTGACAGCCAAGGGAGCCGATGCTCGGGACATTGCAGGGCCTGCCCCGACTCACACAGCCCAGGAACGAAGTGTGTGCCAAGTCCCCTGGACTCTACTCCTCTGACTGTAACCACCATGCCTTTTGGCAAAGAGAAGATTCCAGAAATCTTTGCTCAGGGAAGGGGTGGGCCTTTCCTCCCTAATCCCATCAGTCCAGGCCTGAAGCCCCCATTCTCACATTCACAAAACCAGCTCAAGAAAGTGGGAAATTTTCCAGAGTCTGGGTTCCAGTGTTCGTGGGCTCAGGACTCTGAGATCCAACAGCCAGGCCAAAGTCCCTGGCTCCACCCCAGCACACAGGGCCCAGGGCCTTCTGAGCCAGAGCCCAGCCCCACCGGAGTCCCTGCCACTCTGCCTTGTCTGGTCCTGCCTCCCCCACCCCCTGAGGGTCTTTCTGTGCTGATGCAGATGGACAGGTTTCCCCAGGACCCCTGTCCTTCCCGGACCAAGTCTGGGCCAACACTCTGGCTCTGAATGACCAGAGAGTGGCCACGTGGCCTGCAATCTCACAGCTGGATACAGACCCAGGAGGACTGAAGGGAGGTGTTTATACAGAAACCCCAGCGCCATGCCCATCGCCACACCACTCACAGTGGCCGAGAGGTGGAGACAACCCGTGTCCCCACCGGATGAGTGGACAGCATGGTCCATGCACATGGAGTCGGGTTTGGCCACCGGAAGGAAAGGGGCATCGATGCCACTCCAAGGAGGTAACACCCGGAAACACACAATGCTCGGTGACAACCAGACGCGAAAGGACACAAGGACATGCATGTCTGACTCCATTGTATGAAATGTACAGTCTGAAAACTTCAGGGACAGACAGCAGGCGGGGGGCAGGGATAGAGGGACAAGCATAGGGCCACTCGGGGGGATGGGGTTTCTTCTGGGGTGGGGAAAGCATTTCCCACCAGATGGAGGCAGTGGTCGCACAGCACGGTGGATGTACTAACCACCACTGAATCACACGCGCTGGAATGGATTGAATGGTAAATTCATGTTGTGTGTATTTCACCTCAATTCAAAAAATATCAACCTTTGGAACTTAAGATGTATTCAGAATGGAAAAAAATGACAAAAAACAAAAATGAAAACTTAAAACAACACAAAAACCCCAAAGTACCTTGGGGGCATGGCCTGTCCCCACCCGTGAGAGGACAGACCCCCTTCTCTCACACTGCTCCTGCTGGGACAACAGGGCCGCCTCGGTGAAATGTGTGAGGAACAATTAAGAGTAATTGGAATCAATTAATAGATGGTTTTCTTGAAGCCAGTACACACAGTGCAGCAGAATCTCATTACACTTGAAAGAGTTCCCACCTCCCCAGGTTGGGCGGCTGGGGAAGGAAGTGAGTACACTCTGTCAGGACACGGGAAATGCCTAAGCCTACGGATGCGGTGAAGCCATCAGGGTGGACGCAGCTGGACACAGTGGGGAGAGATGGGGCTCTCAGCAGGTGCATCTGCAGAGGACAGAGTCCTCAAGCCTGTCTCCTGTCCAGGAGTGCCCACCTGTGCCCAGGACCAGGCTCTGTTTTAGGGATGCTGTGGGGACCCTGCCCCCATCCTCTGAGACTTGGGGATGTTTATGTCAAGTGGGCTGGAGTCCCCTAGCCCCCAGGGCCACAGCTCACAGCTGTTCCACTGGGGGTGGGAGGACTCACAAACAAGCCATGGGGGCCCAGGGTGGGGGACCTGGGGTGATGGCCCAGGGTGCTGGGCAACGGGGAGAAAGGCTGTTCTCTGCCCATTCCCACCGACAGAGCTGTCAGCGGCCCGGGCACCAGGATTCCTCTCAGCAGCTAATTAGGGGATTTAGACAAATGTGTTTTTCTCTCCAGGATTTGCCTTCCTAAAGAACAAGGCTCAGAGAAACCGCCTCTCAGTACCCCCTATCCAATTTGTGTCACTTTTCAGCAGTTACTCAGCCTGGAGATAGAGCCCAGAATATTCGTTTATTTGTTCATTCGTTTGCTCATCCATTCACCATTCATTCATTCATTCAACAAACGAGTTTAGAGGCCCCCCCGCCCCCTGCCTGGGGCCTCCATGGGGGGCTTTCTCCCATAGGCCTTGTGCTCCGAGGAAGTGGCCACGCATGTTAATCGTTGGACCCACGGTAAAGGGGGGTGTAGGGACAACCCCCCAGGCCTCTTTTGTGCCCAAGGGAGAAGCAGCCTTGGTTCCCAACTCCATGCGAATCCCTGAATTGTACCCCATAGGGCTGGCATGGGGGAGGGGCAACTGGGAGGCACCCAGCTGCCCTCTGCAGTCCCCGGGGGCCAAGGCCCACCCAGGGATGGGGTCAGGAGGCTGGGGCAGGGGCAGGGCCACTGGGGAAGGGTCCTCATGCTGGCATCTCGGCAGGGAGGGGCACTTGGGTCGCTGAGTAGGGCTGGTGGGCGTCCCCCCCCCATGTCCTGGAGCCAGTGGGCGGCAGGCCTGTCGGTGTGGGATCTAGGCTGCCTTATCGGAGGGAATCGGCTGCCAGTCTGCATTCAGGCTGCTTCCTGTGAGCTGAAAGCCAAGCTGGGACACAATGGCCAGCCCTTATCTCCTCGCCCCCTGACCCCGGCAGGCACACCCCAGGCAGCTCCTATTTCTACCCCAGAGCAGCAGGTGAGAAAGTCCCTGGCTGCTGTGCTTTGGGTAAAGTGAGGGGACCCTGGGGGCTGCCTGGGTCCCTGGGCAGCCAGTGTGAGCGAGGGGTGCCCTGGGTCTGACCTCTCCTCATTTCTGAAACTCATCTTGAGCATGGGCAAGAGGGTCTCAAAAACCCTGCACTCTTCCTGGATGTCTGTTTTCTCCAATTGGACTCAGCAAGTGGGTCCTGGACGTGTGGGAAAGTGGGATTGAAAGGCTACAGCAGCCTGGCAGCTGCCCTTGGCAGTTCAAAGGGACAGGGGTAGGGCGTTCAGGGAGCATGAGGCGGATGAAATTGAGGGGAGAGATGGGTCCCCTGCTCTCTGCTCAAGGTCAAAGTCTGCAGACCTCTAGCTCTGCTGGTCAGCCCCAGTCAGGCAGGAGTTAATATGCTGCTGTTTGATTTGACAAGTCCAAGGTGAAGTGGGTGACCAGAGTCTCAAAGGCATCCTTAACCCCTCTTGGCTGGGAGTTGGAGCTGTTGTTCTCTGGACAGGCTCTGCCATCATCACTCTAGATAGGGATCCAGGGTTGGCAGGGCCCACTTGTGTTCTTAAAGGGACAGCAGTCCCAGAACGTTCCTCCCTGGAACGTCTCTGTCCCCTCACTCTCCGGGGCGCACCTCTTCCCAGCTGAGGAATTCAGCTCAGCCCGGCATAAACTCAAGCACAGTGCCTGCTGGTGAGGCCTGGGGCCAGACAGGATGTCCACAGAGCAATGACCATCTAAGCAGCAGCTCAGGGCCCCCCAGTTGTCGTCTCTCCAGGACCACGCATGCACTGGAGGTGCCCCCCACCCATTCCCCCTAGGCAGAGTTACCCACAACCTGCGGGGCTAGATGTGAGGTGTTGCCCTGGGCTGGGGGACTCTGTCCTCCCGGGGGCTGGCCCATCCAGGGATGCTCTGCCTTCTGCGCTCTCCTCAGAGATGCAGGGGCTGGACGGCTGGGTGGGGCAGCCCCAGGAACCTCCTCAGACCAGCAGAACCCTGAAAGCTGGGCACCCATGAGGGCCACCTCCCCAGAGCACACAGCCCCTTCCCCCGTGTGGCTTTCCTCCAGACAGTGCTTAAGAATGTGTCCAGCACCTCTGCCCTAGCATGGCCTGGTGCTGATGGTAGACTCCCTCCACCCCAGAATAAGACACCCAGGCCTCAACCCCCACCCCTATCCCGGGCTCACTGTCCAGGGAAGCCACTGATTCCATTCCTGAGAAACCGGGCACCAAATCAGGACAGAGAGAACGATTGGTGGGGTCAGGGGGATCTACTCAGATGCTTCACCCTTCCCATGAAGAAGGGAGAGGAAAGCCCCTGCCTCCAGGCTCACAGCAAGTCTGCCTCCCCAAGCACTACCTGGAAGGCCCAAGTCTGCTGGCCAGAATGCACATTGCCAACCTAAGCAGCCAGTTGGGAAGGCTCTCTAAGCAGCAGCTCAGGGCAGAGCTGGTGAGCATAGGAGGGTAGAGTGGCAGACTCATCCTAAAATGGCCCCAGGGAGAAGGCGCTCTTTCAGCACTGTGGGGGAAAGGGGTTTGCCTGGGAAATCATCTTCCTCCAGTGCAGGAGGGCTGGGCTTGCCCTGAGCAGGCTGCAGGTGCTGGGCCACACGGAGCCGAGCGAGTGGGAAGCCTGGGGGTGGGGTAGATCAGTGTGTCTCCTGTTTCTACAGCAGGGAAACTGAGGCACGGGGGGACAGATAATGGCCCCCAAACCCTGTCTGGCTAAACAGCCAGAGCATGGCCAATTTCTGTGCCCTACAGTCCTTGCTAGACCCTGATGTCCCAGCCTGGGCCTAGTTCTCTGGGCTCAGGGAGGCTCATTCCAGGGTCTGGTGAAACAGATGCTCATACCCTGTGTCCTGGAGGTTTTGGGTGAGTCAGGTCTGTCTGACAGGGCAGCTGGACCCACCGTGTCCACCCCAGACAGGACATCACAGCCTGCAGGGACGGGGCCGTTTGAACTGAGAGGCTCTGTACGTGCCTCCTACTTGCCTTCCTAAGAGCCCCAGCTGCCAGGGGAGTGATGAAAGTCCGGGCTGTGACTCTGGCCTCCCCCAAGGAAGGCAGGGCTGACACAGGCAGGGCTTGTCACCAAAGCCAGGGGACAGAGCTCTGGTTCTCACTGTCTTCCGTGCAGAGTGCGGGGATGCTGTACACTACACAGGACAACTCCCCAAGACAGAATTATCTGATCCCAAATGTCAGCAGTTTTGAGACTGAGGAACGCTGACCAGGGCCAGCAGCAGTTGGGGCTGTGCACAAGGTGGCTGGGTATAGGGGGTCAGGGAACTTCTCCAGGGGACATCGGCACCTGCTGCCCAGGGTGCTGCTGGCACTGGTCAGTGTCAGAGGCAGGTAGAAGGTCTGCTGAGAAGTGGTGGCTGAGAGCCTGTGTGGGGTTACCCTGATGCTCCCACTGCCCCACACCCCAGGGCAGGCAGGCCGAGATGCCAAGGCAGCTCTTCCAGGGGGCCTTGGTGCCACCCAGGCACCTGTGTCTCCTTCCTGCTATGTCTCCTCCCTGCCCCTGTGACCTCAGCCTTCTAGAAGAGGCTCAGCCTCTGGCCCAGGAGTCTGTGGGGGGCAGCGTGTGCAGAGCCTGATAAGCTCACATCGGTAACCAGATCAGCACCAGGGTCAAATAACGAGCTGTCGGATAACAGAATCCCAGCCTGGGACCTGCCGCCCTTGTTGGTCCTGCCCGTGGGACAGAGCCTTGAAAGATGACGCCTGTGTGTGGGACTTGGGGTAGGCGGTGAGGGCTGAGGGTCGGCGGGAAGAACTGTCTTCAGAGAGAGGGAGAGGGAGGGGCACCCAGGGCTACTGCCCCCAGAACTCCAGGTTGTAGCCTATGGCGGCCCTTCCTCCTTAAGCAAAGATCTCAAAGGCAGAGTCCTGCCTGGGGTGAAGTCACCCTGGATTTGAATGGTTTTGTCCCTACCATCTTCCTGAGGCTACCAGTGAAGACCTGGAGGGAACCCCTTGCCAAGTGACAGTGCAGAAAGCAGGACAAAGATGTCCTGCTTTCTGCACATTTTAGTTTTGAAGCAAGTTAGTTTTGAAAACAGTCAGGACTGGGGTGGGAGGCTGCCGCTGGACTCCCAGAGGGGCCGGCGGTCGAGACTGTCCAGCTCTAGGCCCGGCCCTTCCCCGGGCTTCCCCGGAGCAGGTTGTCTGGGGGCCCCCCAGCCTGGCGGGGCCTGAAAGCTGATTCCTGTCAGGAGCAATTTCCCTCTGAGACAGAGGGGACATTGTGCCCGGTGAGGCTGAGTGTGACCCAGCAGGCAGGAGACCACCTTCTCCGTCCCCAGCCCTGAGACAAAGCAGCTGTCCCGCTCCCAGATCCACGTGGCCGCCCAAGCCTCCCAGGACACCCAGAGTCTTGGGAGTTACTGCGAGTCTGGGGCCGTGGCCTCAAGGTCCCTTCCTCTCCTTTGCTCTGTGCCCCCTCTGTCCCACCCCAACTCTGTCCTCCAAAGATCTGTTGCTAGGGGCTGCACATGGGCATGGAGATGGGGGTGCAGGGCTGAGGGGGTCCCCAGGTGGGGATGGGTATCTCTGGCCATTGCCTTTGGTTGACCTCTGAGTCAGGTCAGTTTCCAGGGTCAACTCTGGCACGTCCACCATCTTCAAACCCCAGCCCTCCCTGGAGCCAACCCGTGCCCTGCAGAAGGCTGGACGGTGTTCCTCCCCAACCCACTTGTGCCGGGACCTCTAAATGGGACCTCATTTGTGCACGGGGTCTTTGCAGACATGGTTGAGAGGAGATCACACAGAGTTGGCGGGTCCTGAGAACGACTGTGTCCTTATAACTGGAGGCCACATAAAGACCTGCAGGGAGAGCCTGTGTGAGGATGGGGCCAGGGAACTCAAGAGCCACCAACCACCCTGGGGAGCTGGAGAGAGCCTCGGATAGACCCTCCGCCAGAGCCTCAGAGGAGCCATCCCTGCCCAAGCCTCGATTTTGGGCTTCTAGGACTGTGAGAAAGTAAAGTGTCTTGTTTGTGCCACCTGGTCCATGTGCTTTGTTCCGGCAGCCCCAGGACACAGTGCAGGCCTGAGAGCTTCCCCAGGTACCCCATCTGGGAACCCCGCTCTGGCTAGGGGCAGGGGCTGGGGTGGATGTCCCATGGGCTGTGTGCGTCTCTTTACTCTGGGGCCTGACTGGGCCTTCTGCCCCACCACAGGGACACTGCCCACTCCTGGAAGGTACCACTGCCTTTGTTTCTGGGGAGTGAGGACGGTGCTGCCTCATGCCCACACCTTTGGATTCGCATCCCAGGGCTCAAGCTAGGGCCTTGGCGTTTGGGGGGCCCCTGCCAGGTAGGAGGCCAGCAGCAGCCTGGGAGGTAAGGAGGGGTCCTTTCGTATAGATACTGTGTGGGAGAGACTGTGTGGCTTTTGTCCCCATTGATAAGTCTTCAGTAGCGTCTTTGGCAGGGAATGAGGGATGGAGGAAGGAGTGACCTGTCGGGTCTGCATCTTAGGACCCTTGGATGTGTGGAGTGCGGTGGGAGACTTTGTAAAATCTTGAAGGGGCTTGAAAGTGCTGTGAGGGCCCAGGATGGCCAGAACCCTCCACGGAGCAGGGTGTGGGACACAGTGTGTGGCAAGGTGTCCTCAGGGAGGACAGTGAGCCCGACGTGGAGGGAAACGCCCCCACACTGGAACCCCCTCCTTGGGGCCTGCATGGCCTTCACAGAAGGCTCCATGTCCACAGCAGGCCACGGGAGGTGAGTGTCCGGGACAGGCCATCTCCACTGCCTGCTCCTCTGGGGACTCCGCCTGAGAGTCCTTCAGCCAGTAGCGCTCCCTCCAGCCAGGCAGAGGGAGGGTGGCACCCTCACCCCCTGCCAGGCTTTTCTTCCTTCCTTTCCCAGCCATGAAGCTGCTCCTGCTGTATCCACCACATCCGGATCATCCCACAACCAGCCCGGCCCTGGAGCCAGCCAAGTAGGAGGGCGGAGTGCACAGATCTGGGGGCTGTCGGAGCCCCTAAGCTGGAAAGGCCCCTCTGACATCATTACATAAGATATCATGTCGTTACCCACCCCAGCTGGAGTTGTAAATACTCGAGCAAGAAGTCCTCTCTGCTGATGGGGTTCTCGGATGGTTTTTACTGCTCGGGATTAAAGGACAGCAGACCTGCCGCAGAGCAGTGCCGATGCCAGACCGTCACTGGGCGCTTGTCAGGCCTTTTATGACTGTGCACGTGGTTTCCAGCCCTGTCGGTGGGGCCTGGGGATTCTCAGGCCTGGGACTCAGGTGTCCACGGTGGCTGGTGGAGTCCCCTGATCCACAAAAACACCTCCTCCTTCAGCTGATTGGCCTCTGGGGGCCTCCCTGGGGGTTCTGCGGCAGCCCCTCACTCCTGCCGTGGGAGGAGGATGCTTCCCAGGAAGGCAGGGTCTGGCCGCCCCTGTAGGCTCACAGACCAGCTGCCACCACTGTGGGGGCCGCATGGCGTGAAGGCCAGAGCTCTGCCACCTTGCCCTTGGCCTCACCAGGTGCTCTTGGCCTCGCCAGGTGCTGTCCCTCAGCATTCTCATTTTCTTTCCTGAGTTGTTCCGAGTCCAGGTGTTCAGACTTTCAAAATTGTCTTGGAGATGGCACCGGATCCTTGAGGTTATCCCCCACCTCAGGGTGGGCCTTGGTTGACACCAAGACCCCAGGCTTGTGGGGTGGGTCCTGATATTCCTGAATGCTGAGTCCTGACAGCTTCACGAAACCCCAGGTTTGGCAAAGATGACGACAACTCACTGTGTCTCCCACTGACTGCACACAGTGAAGAGGCACACGGTGCCCAGGGGGAGGCACACAGTGCCCAGGGGGAGGCACACGGTGCCCAGGGGGAGGCGCTCGGTGCCCGGGGAGGCACATGATTGCCAGGGGACCAGCACAGTCGGGGCTGGGATGTGACTAAGTCCAACCTAGTAGCCGACACATAGAGCACGTACGCTGCCCGAGGACAGCAGGGCTCCCACCACAAGCTCAGCTCCACCATCCCTGTGAATCTGCCAGAGTCTAGAGCGATTTGTTAGGAGCAGAGACCCAGAGAGACCCAGTTAACTGAACCACAGCCAGACAGTAGAAAGGCCAGAACCTAACTTTTAAAAATAAGAGGCAACTTTTTTCATCTCTGGCTCCCCCAGGGTGGCAGGTCCTCACCAGTGTGGATGTTTTGACTGGAAGAAGGGAGGGAGAAGGACAGCGAGCTAATGACACCAATTTCTGGGTGACAAGATGCTCTGCCCTGTGGAAGTGGGTCATTTGGGGCAGAAGCAGTCTCTGGGGACCCTAGCACTGCCCGTGGGACTGGGGGCACAGGGCCTCTGCAGGTCTGGGGAAGGCTGTGTGCTGGGGCAGGACCCTCACAGCTCCCTGGCTGCCGCCATGGTGCGGTGGGGCCCTGGATGGGGCAGAGGGGCCTGGGCAGCAGCGCTCTCTGGCTTCTCCCTGCAGGGGCTGGATCTGGGGGCAGCCCAGGAGGCTCAATTGTGTTTAAATTCTGTTTTTACAAGGAGCGTGAGATTTATAGGCTCTTGAGGGGAAGAAAATGATGTAACTTGAGTCAATCAACAGACCGTTTATTCCGGGCCTGTTTCCTCTCGTCTCCGAGCTCTGAAGGCAGCTGCAGAGCCCCGGCCTTGCAGAAAACCACCCACCAGCCACACTCACACCCACTCACACACTGTGCACCTCCTATACACATCTGTGCACCCACATGAACCCACATGCACACAAATCAACACACACACTGTGCACACCATACCCACTCACACAGACACGCACGCACCCCCACAATACACTGTGCATACCACACCCACATTTACACACGTGCACCCACATACACACACATAAATATGCACACAACACATACATGTACCACACATGCACACACATGAACCCACACATATGTATCCACAGCCCCACACATACATACGCACATAAGTGTACCTGCATACAGTACACAGAATGCACCCCACATCCACGAGTACGTGTACCCATGCACATATACAAATCACACACGTGCAGCTACACACAGACACATACTCACATATATACATGCACCCATGCAACCCCACACAAATACATCCGCTCTTACTGCACACATGCCCAAACACACAAATATTCACATGTGTGCCCTGCACAGGCAGAGTCACCCTACCCAGGCCTGCCCTAGCTGCAGCCTCTCCGAGGGATGTTTCTACATGTGCCTCATGCCCTCACCCCCAGTGTGTGTCCCTCCTTCCTCTTTCCTTTGTCAAAGCCCCTTGGTGCTGCACAAACCACCCCTATGTTGCTCCCCATGGTGAGTGACAAGGGCAAATCCCAGTGTCCTGCTTTTGCCCCTTATGGGGCCTTAGGATAGGAGGAAGAGCAGGTCAGAGGCTGGCTTGACTGCACTGCATGGTGGCACAGGCAGCAGGCAAGCTGGCCTCGCCCCTCAAGCACCATCTTCCCCAGAACCTGGCTGGCTTAAGGGCCCAGCTGGAGTCATGGCCCAGCAGGTGTAGCGCGGAAGCTCTTCCTGTCTCAGTGGCAGCCAGGGCGTGTGAGCGGGGCCTCTGAGTCACCTCTGCATGGAGATCGATGGAGATCAAAGAACCTGGTCTTATCTCAGGAGGACCTTTGTGCGAGGGCCAGGGGGATGGACTCAGAAAGGCTGGGGCTTTCTAACAAGGCAAGATTTTTCTTTTAAGTGGCAAGTCCACATTATCGATTCCTTCTCTCTTCCCTGCTCTGCGTCAGAAGGGACAGATGACTTTGTGCTCTGGGATGATAATAGCAATGACCTGAGGCACCTGGAGATCTCAGGTGTCAGCACACAGGCCCTTCTCCCTGCCTGCTTCCTGCGTGCCCCTTAGAGGCAGCCCTAGCACGCGCCCAAAGTCACACTCACCTGTATACACACATGCTCCCTGCTACCCCCTGTAGGCATAATTAGCACACAGAATGCCATCTGGGTGGGACCAACCACGCAGATCCCAATGCCATGCTCTGAAATCCCAGGGAACAGCAGGGTTTGGCCCTCACAGACAGCTGGCCCTTCTCTGTCCTGGCTCACTCACGCGCTTTGTGGTTTGGCCCACGTGTGTTGCTTTATGCTGGTGCTGCTACGCAGCTCAGTGACAGTAGAGGGTGCTGGTGCACACTCTGCTGGTTCTGCATCCAGGAAGGAGGAAGCAGGTCTCAGAGGAGGTCATACCTCGTGGGTGTGGCTGCCACCCTAAGCCCTCTTTCCTAGGCAAGGGCTTTGCTAATCTCTCCTATCAAGGCACCCACCATGAGTGCCGTATGTCTGGCTGACTAGGAAAACAGCTGCCTCTGGTGCCTCAGCTGTGCTCCCCATTGGTCTAGCATGGCCAGTCCTGGCTTCCCTTCCTGAAAGGGTGGACAGAAGATGCCAAAGCCCCAGGGAAGCCCACTAAAGCATGGGAGAAGCACCTGACTGCCCGTGAACAACAGCTCCAAGGGACACGGGCTGAGCTGGGGTGGCACAGAGAAAAGACTCCCAGACTGGGAGTCAGCAGACCTGGGCTGAGCCTCGACTGTGCCCCTGACATGGGGAAGCCAGTGGTGACTGTGGGCTTCAGATTTCCCAACCAGGCAACAAAGCAGTAGATGTGATCAGTTCCCAGACACCTCCTAACTCCTTTTTTGTCCCAAGAGCCAGGGGCTCTCCAGAAAAATGCTGATTCACAGGCCTGTCCTGGGAGGGCCTCTCTCCTCCTCTGCCCCCCACAATCTCCCCAGCCTGGTGTGACGTCCTCAGACTCTTCCCTCAGCTGTTACAGCCAGGAGGTGAGGCATATCCCCATCACCCTGCACCAGCCACCCCCCTGCCCCAAAGGCCAGCCCTCCGCAGTGGAACAAATGCCCAAGGATTTGAGAAGAAAGCAGAGACCCTGTGCTCATCTAATGTTCTGTCCTCAACCTTCAGAGGGAAGAAGACCCCAAACTCAGGACCCAATGCTCATCAAAGCTCCCCCCAGCTCTCCCACTCCTGCTGTGGCCTTTGGAGCCGGCTGGATCCCCACCCACAGAAGCCACCATTTGTGCCAGATGCCCTCTGGAAGGGTTTGACTCTCTGGGTTCTGAAAGACCATTCTCCCCTGACTTAGCAAACACCTCCCCAACAGAAAGTCTGAGCAGGACCTACCAGGCTGGAATTCCTGGGTGTCACTCCAAATGTCACACCACGTTTGCAGCCATTTGTAGCATTAAAAATGTAAATGAATTAATTACAGAGCTCAGGAGCCTTTATTTTTCATTCACAGTTGTGTTTTTCCTAGGAAAGTGGGCAGAGAGCTGGCAGCAAGCTCAACCCCCTTGGTGTTTTTATTACTTTTTATTGTTACAAATCTTTTGATAGGCAGGGGGAAAAACCCTCCTTTTTGGCATGCCTTAAATATCCAGATGATGCTCGGGATTTATAAATTTATTTTTGTTACTGGCAATTTGGAAATGCGGTTACAAGATTTGCCACTCAATGGGGAAGTTCAAAGGCCATGCTGGTTTGTCTGACAAGGGCACAGTGAAGAATCTCCCAAGTTGGAAAATAAATTTTACATGTATTTTATATATACACACACATGATGTTGCCCATATTTTCTGGTTTATACTGTAGAAGAATAAGAAGAAAGCATAAAGGACACGGAAAAAAGTGAATTTGAATCAGACAGTAATTTTCCCAAAGACCAACCTGCCAGCAACACCCAGATGCCCAAAGGACAGGGGCGTGAGCTCGAGAAGGCCGCAGGTGAGCAGCTGCTAACACGGTGCAGAAAGGAGCTGGAGAGACACTCTTAATGCAGTTATTAAAAGTCCTATGTGTCTTCCCTTGTAATTGAATTTCACCACACAATTTAAGAAAAGCCACACACACAAAAACTTGTAGTGCAAAACTGGGGTATAATTTTCTTCAATCAACTCCGGCTCATGACTGCAATTACCCGGACCCTTTGCGAGCCGCGCCACGATGCTCCGGGGACGGCCTCGGAGCCGCCGTGGGTGGTGCCCTTTCATGTGCCTCTCAAGCCGTTCTTTATTGTAAGGTTTCAAATTAGCGCTAGCAGCAATGAGCAAATTTGATAATTCGATCTCAAATTAGTTAATGTAATGTGCCAGTAACCACTAACTAGTGCATTACAAAGAGGAAAACGTCTCTTTTTGGAGTTGAGATACAAAGTTAACCAGCCTGTCATTTTGCCTTTGGAAACTTTTCTGGGTCTTTATTAAAACGAAATAATTCTGTAAGAAATGTGCATCCTTCATGGCTCTGGTAGTGTCCGGTGTCGGCGGTCTGTACGCCCACTAGCTGCCCACAGGGGGCTTCCCAGAGCGGATGCAGGATGGAGGGGCTGGGCCCAGGCCCTGGCAGGACGTATCTGCCCCCCACCCCACCTTGGCCATTTTAAGAAGTCAGGTACTGAAAAGGAGTTGGGTCTGGATGGAAGGAGGTTGCTACTGGGTGGCCCAGGGACACCGAGACCTGGAGAGCTCCCAAGACCTCACGCTTGCATGCCAGGACGCTGCTGGTCACACCACACTCTCCCTTAGCCATGAGCCAGAAAGGGAAGCTGTCCTTGTCACCAAGAGTGCCCTGAAGGGTCAGCGAGGGTCTGGCTAAGAAGGTCTTTCTCATTTCTTCCCTGTCACCTCTCCCAGGTAAGGGCCTGCAGTGTTCCCGAGTTTACCTGTTCAGGTCACAGGAAGAGTCATGGGGCAAATGTCCCCTGTCCCAAGTGGCAAGAAAGAAACACTCTTCACACTGGTCACACTGTCCAACCCTGGCAGATGATGGGGACACTCATCCAGTGCCCTCTGTCACAGGGCCATGGAGGAAACAGAGCCCTCGTATGACACATCAGTGGGTGTTTTGCTGCTCCCGGCCATACCATGTCACTGCTTCCCAGCCACACTGTGTCCCTGCTCTTGGCCATACTGTGTCCCTGCTCCTCGGCCACACTGTGTCCTTGCGCTCTGTCCACACCGTGTCCCTGCCCCCCTGGCCATACTGTGTCCCTGCTCCTGGCCACACTGTGTCCCTGCCCCCCCAGGCCACACCACATCCTTGCTCCTGGCCATAGTGTCCCTGCCCCCCGGCCACACCATGTTCCTGTTCTCTGTCCACACCGTGTCCTTGTCCCCGGGCTACAATGTGTCCCTGCTCCCTGGCCACACTGTGTCCCTGCCCCCCGGCCACACCGTGTCGGTGCTCCCCGGCCACACCATGTCCCTGTTCTCTGTCCACACCATGTCCCTGCCCCCCTGGCCACACCTGCCCCCCGGCCACACCGTGTCCCTGCCCCCCGGCCACACTGTGTCCGTTCTCCCTATCCACACTGTGTCCCTGCTCCACAGTCATACCATGTCACTGCTCCCAGCCACACTATGTCCCTACTCTCTGTCCACACTGTGTCCCTGCTCCCAGCCACACTGTCACTGCTCCCCGGTCACACTGTGTCCCTGCTCCCCGGCCACACCGTGTCACTGGTCCCCAGCCAGACCATGTCCCTGCTCCTCGGCCACACCTTGTCCCTCTTCCTCTGCCATGCTGTGTCCCTGGTCCTGGCCACATTGTATCCCTGCTCCCTGGCTACCTTGTCCACTTAGGTCCCCTACCCAGTTGCCTACCTCCATGGCTCCCTCCCAGGCCCAGTGTATGTCTTTGACATTTAAAAGTACCCCTTCTTCCCTGGAGGATGGATGGATGTGTGATTGAGACCTAGGGGCCTGAAGCTTTTTCAGGCTAGACCTCCCCCTGCCCACGGGAAAGGAAGGTTTCTTGTGGAAGGCGAGGCCGGCTGCTACCCCCACCCATGCCCACTGTGGCATGGGGTGAAAGTGGTTAAGTGAATCAGGAGAGAGGTCTGGAAGGACTTCCCAGAGCTCCTCCGTGGCCCTGGACTTGCCACTTTAATCAGAGCTGAAAGGTCCCGCCCGTCAGTGACAGATGATTCCTGCCTGCAGCGTTTAAGAAGGAACAGGAGACGCTCTTTATCTGTGTGGCCTGGGTCCATTCACTCCAGGAGAAAGGCCCAGCCCCTGTCCCGCTGAAAGCCGTGGCTGTTCTCTCATCTGATGGATGAAAGGAATTTGGAAGCCTGATACTGTCCCCTGAGATGTCATTCATATCCTCTGATACCTTCTGCAGGCAGGGCCACCGCCACTCCAGGGAGACATCTCCCCGCCACCCCCACTGCCGTCATCCCGGCCCCTCACCCAGGAGCCCGCTCTAATCAATATAAAGCAGAGTGACCTGCTGAGGCTCCGACTGGTAGGCCAGGAAGGCCCAACATGATTAGGAATGAAGGGGCCAGGACGCCCTGAATTGGTGCTCTTTGAAACCGGCCCGGGCAGATCGGCTTTCCTGGGGGTGGGGGGGTCTTGTCAGTTTTCATGTAAGGTAAAAAGATGAAAAATGCAAAAGACAAAAGCGTTCAGGCCCCTCCTCTCCAGGCTGAGCTATGTTCTCTTGGCTCATTAAAAAAATACAACAAAGAACAACAACTTGTTAAGTGTTTCCTCTTAAAAAGAACAAAGAGAAAGCCGCAGGTCTTAATGGTTCTCCTTGATGGCTTATAACTGTGCCCATGTCCTTAGCTCTTCCTTCCCAGCCCTCCTTGGTTTTATTCCAAACTCTCCCTCTGCTGCCAGCCCCCACCCTCCCAATAACTCCAGCAAACTTTAAAATCTATAGATGCAGCATTCCAGCGTGATAGATTTGCCCCTCTTCCTGAAATTCACATATAAATCCCCCAGCCTTCTGCAAAGTAACCATGGCAGCTTGATTTATTTGGGCTGCTGTGGAGCTGCCCTGTAGACTTTCAAAAACTTGGAAAGGGTAAGAATGCAGGGAGAGGGCGGGTGGGCGGGAAGGAGGGATGGAAGGAGGGTAGGAGGGGGGTTGGGGGGAGGCTGTGGCAAGTGTCTCCCTGTCCTCCCAGTTGGGGTTCCCACCGTCAAGGAGGGGGCTTTCCCCGTCCCGGGGAGGGAGGGGCTCTGCTCAGAGCAATGCCACGCTCTCAGTCAATCCATCTTTCCCCGGATATGGCTAATCTGCACGTCTCTCTTCTTGTGTGATGTTACCATCGCTTTATCATAAATGGGCTATGAAGACATTTGGAGCTGCTACTGTTGTAATCTATCCAAGATGAATAGGGGCGAAGGCTGAAATAAACTCCCCATTTCCTGTCCCATCTGTCTGCCAGACTGCACGGCAGGTCAGGGGCATCCTCCCTCCAGGCTGGTAATTGCAAAAAAACGAAGCAACTGAACCCTAACCAGAAGATCAAAGAGCTCAGGATCGGAGGAGGAGGGGGACGGACTTTTCTGAGAACAAGCTGGCTATGGGGGTGAGGGGGTGAAGACCATTAGGGAAAAAACAACAACACCCCCCCACCCCAGCCTCCCTTCATCCAGGGAAAGAGAGTCAGGGGGAAGGGGAGCGCTTGCTGCAAGACAGGGTGAGGTCAGGGAACTTTGCAAGGCTGGAGGGTCTCAGCTCTCCTGGTCCTGGCCTTGGCCTTGCCCTGATCACAGACTCTCTGTTATTTCATTGGCCACCACGGAAGCAAACCCCTCAGCTCCTGACAGAGGCACAGTTGCGCTCTCTCTGTGTGTCTCTCTCTCTCTTTGTCTCTGTCCCTCTGTCTGCCACCCGGTTTTCCAGGCCAATTTAAGAAACAGTCTTGGGTACAACAAGGTTGAAAAGAGCCACCCAGTATGATGCTGAGGGCCCAGCTCACCCCTATTGCCACCCAAACACTTAGGCTTCTGGCCCCAAAGGGGCTCCTGGTCACCATCCTACAACCTCTCTGCCCAGAACTCTGGGCCGCCCCGAGACCCAGCTTTTCTTTCCTCAGATTTGGGTGACGGTGGCTCAGGGCTGTCTCATGTCCCCAGCCCAGCCTTGTGGGAGGATGCTACTGAGCCAGGGTCACGTGCCTCTGAGAGTGGCTGTGGGGAGATTGCTTCCCGGGTCCAACTCTGGTGACTCATTAATTACATTTTATATTCAAATAGATGAAACTGTGCAAGCAACCCGTGTTCCCCCCCAGCCGGCAATAAATCCTGGCCAGGGCGCTAACAGTGCTCACATTTACTCCTGCTAATGCTTCCTGTTTCTGGACGCTGGGCTGGGTCCAGCCTCGCAGACTTACAAGCTTTCCCGCTGGAGGCGTGAGGCCTCTAGGCCGCCTTCCAGTTGTCACTGGCAGCTAAAACCTTCGCACATTCGCAAATCCCAGGCGCAGGAGGCGGGCCTTGCCTGGGTCAGCAGGATGCAGCCCTTGGAACGTGGTCCTGTCCCCCAGGGCACGTGGAGTGGGGTCCACACAGCCTTGGGGGGAGCGGGGATGGAGGGGCTTTGTGGGGGGGGACCTCTAGGACTTTCCGCGCGGCAGGCCCAGAGGGACTATTTCCAACTGGGGGGAGGTCTGTTCAGGTCTTAATTTCTCTTTCCACTTTGTTTCTCCCACCTGGGCCAGCTCAGTGGATGCGGCACTGTGAGCCGCCAGTCTCCCTTCCCAGCCTCCTTGCAGCTATTTAAAATTTCACAGGCAGCCGAACTCCCTCTCACAGAAGTTTCTAGTAAATCAGCTCAGAGCCTGGGAAGCCAGCTCTCGCTTCTGACTCAGTGCTTCGGTGATGAGTAATCAGGACGCCGGTGTGGACCGGCTGGCGGCCCTCGGGGCGGCCTGCTCGTGGGTTTCCTTTGCACTGCCTTCCTCGCCTGGGGTCTCACCCTCCGTGGGCAGCAGGCCCAGGGATGAGGCATCAGAAACCACATCCTCTTCGTCATCGGCGCAAGAGGAAGGGCACTGGCAACAGTGGGCAAGATCACCGCATCGGCCGGCTGCCCCGAGTCGCCGTGAGGACCGCGGCCCAGGTGCCCACGCGTGGACTCTGTGCGTGAAGCCCCCCAGCAAGTGAAGTCAGACAGGCCTGGGGCGTCTCCCGTGCACCTCAGTCCACACGTGTGCGCTGTGAAAAGCCTTTCCCCCAGGGAATGTTTGGATCACACGTGTTCAAAATCCAGGCACACTTTTCAGAAGTTATTTCTGGAAAAATGTTGAATCTCATAACAGCAATAAAAGGAAAATACTGCCTCAGCCAACATAAATGTCTATTCGGAACATGCTTGAAAAGCATCGGAATATTTGTGTAAGTTTGAAATTCCAGGCTTCAGAGCCGAGCAGCTTGGCCGTGGCTGGGGTGTGCAGAGCAGGACGGAGGGCCCTTCTCTGAAAGCCTCTCACTGAATTGGCCCATTTAGTGACCCCAACCTGCTGGCCCAGGGCCCCCCGCTTCCCACCAAGGGAGAGGCAGGCTGGGGCGCAGGGAGTGGGGGTGGCAGCCTGTGCTCTGTGGGGCACCATGGCCTGTACCCCTAGTCACCTGACATCTATTTGGTGAGGGGCTCCTGCTCTCCAGCCTGGCCAGGCTGCAGGCTCTGGAGAGGGTGAGCGTGGGAACAAGCACTGCCACTGATGGGCCTGGCTGCCTACGCCCCCCTCACTTAGTCCCAGAAGCATATTCTGATTTCCACGTAGGGAGCTAGGGTGTCGGAAGCCGCTGAGTGGGGGCACAGGCCCTGCTACCTGTCCACCTGCCCCATGCCAGACCCGGCTCTCTGGAGCCCCCTGCAGCCTCCCAGAGACCTGCCCACTGGGTCTGGTGCTCCATGGCCAGGGTGGTGTCCCTATGAGCCAGGGGTCATGCCTGGAGCAGTGGGCAGAGGACAGGGCCAAAGTGGGCACCAGTGGAGGGGAAGTGTCCTAGCAATGTGGGGAGAAATAAAATTCCACCCAAGAATCTCTCTCTCTCAACTTGGTTCCTCCTAATTAGTTTCCAAAAGTAAAGGGGCCATCTAGATGTACCGTGCCCACGTGGGCAAAGTGGTGAGGACCTGTGCCTTGGAGCAGTGGAGACATGTAGCCACTGGGGCAGCATGGTCTGGTTTGCATTCTTAGGAACTGACTGTTGGTCAGTCTCAGGACAGAACTGGGACCTCAGCCTGGGTGGGCTAACCCCTTCCCCATCTCATGACCCTGACCACACAGAACGTGTGCCCCGATGGTTGTCTGCATCCTGCCACTTTCACCAGCCACACTCTGTTCTCATGTATGCATGTGCACACACATGAGCACGCATACACGAGCACGTGCGCACGGGCACGCATACAAGAGCACACACAAACAGGGCCACCTCACCCTGGGGCTACCTCATCAGAGGCTCCACAGAGAGTCACCAAAATAATTAAAGGGAAAAGAGAGTGGGCGGAGGAAGGAAGTGAGGGTGGGGGAGAGGGGCCCCAGGACGCTGGGCTGGGGCATAATCTCCAGGCCCCCTGGGCAAGAAGGGCATGCTGGTGTGGCTTGTGGAGGTATCTGGAGACCAAGCAGCCTGCCCAACTCACGGCCAGGCATCCAGGGGGACGAGTGCTTCACCCTGTGAGCCTGGCCTTGCTGTCCTCAGCCTGGTGTGGGCTCTGCTGGGACCCCTGGAGGTCCCCGTGGGCTGTGATGCCAGAGATGGGGCCAGAGAGAGATGGCATAGGGGCTGCTGCCCCGTGAGGCCAGTGTCCCCCCAAAAGACTGCCCAGATGACTTTGCTTAGAAGAGAGGGGTGTGCCAGGTGTGGCTCTGGTTCTTTTTAGGGAGATGAGTGGAGGGATGAGAAGTGGCGCATGCTCCTGGCAGGTTCCTGCCTCCGGTAGCTTCCGTGTGGTGACCACTCTACGGGTAAGAAGCCTGAGGTACAGGGATGTCACCTATACTCTGTGGAAAAGTCTCAAACCAGCAGCAACACAGGTATGTGACCAGGCCCTGATGCTGCACTTTAAGATTTAGATTCCATATGGGGGGGAAAAAAAACTTAAAATGAAGTCTGTGTGATGCGGCTGCAGGTGCCCCTGCCGGCAGGGCCTGGATCTGGGGCCTCTCACTACAGGGCCAGTCTCGCTCTGGGCCGTATGCCTGACCGGGGGTGGCCGTGGGAAAGCTCTGGGGTCCAACCTGTGCCATGCAACCCTCCCTCAGTGGGCTGTGTCCCCCTCCCTGAGTCCCACAGCTCTGAGGACCCCCTCAGTCCCCATCCTTCCCAGACCAGGTCCTCCCCCGAGTGCCCGGCAGGGGCAGGAGGTGTCCCTCTGCTGCTGGCCCAGAGTGGCCCAGCCTCCAGAGACACGGAACGGGTGCTGGTGAATGTCACGATGATAATGGTTTCTGCTCATACCTGAGCACCTTCTCCAGGCCAAGCACTGTGCTGGCTCTGCCTCTCTGCTCCCTAGAACCCTGTCTATAGGATCTTACAGATGAGATGTGACACTCAGAGAGGTTAGGAAAGTTGGCCGAAGCCTCCGAGTAGGCAGGTGCCAACACATTGGCATCAGTGTGGCTGGGCCCTTTGTTCCACGGTGGGGGAGGGAATAGGCACGCGTCCCGCAGGGGTGCAGAATCTGTCCATATACCAGGCTCAGCGTCTGGTGATCAAAATCAGGTTTCTTTCCCCACTACCCTTCTACCACAATTGCCCCAAGAAGGCTGGGGCAGCTGCCACTGTGCACAGGCCCAAGGGAGCCCTGATCTGCAGGATGGAGGCAGAAGCTCCTTCCAGAACAGAAACTAGGAGACAGGAGGTAGGGAGATGCAGGTGCTCTGTGCTCTTAGTGGGCTGGAGAGCTGGGATGGGTGAGAGAGGGGCTGAAGCCCATACACGGGATGCGGGGAGCTGAGGGGCTCTGGGTGCTCTCAATTTCCTAGGGAGGGGCCCTGGCAGCATTAAACCCAGGGAGACTATCTGGGTTCTCTGAGACTGCAATCAGACCGCCTCCTGCCACCCCACCCACAGAGCACCCGGGGCCCCCACAGTACCCTCCCACACGGTACCTGACCCAGCTCTGCTACCTTTACCTTGGGGAAGGGAAACCAAGGCACAGAGGTGTTAAGCTACCTGCCAAAGTCACAGTTAGGAGGTGGCAAAGTCAGAAGTCAAACCAGCAGTCAGGCTCGAGCCCAGATCTGCATCTGTCCCTCCACTGGCAGGATCTGGCATCTGTGTCTCTCTCAGAGAAGTGCAAAGGCCCAGCAAAGCTGCACTGAGTCAGAGGCCGAGCAGGGAGAGCTGCACCGAGCCAGAGGCTGGGCAGGGAGAGCTGCACCACGTTTTAAGGAAGCCTGGCAGGAAGAGGCTGCCTGTGATCCTGAGAAGGTGAGTGGTGATCATTTGTATCACAGAGATTGAGTCCCTGACAGCTCAGGAAGAGTCCTGTCTCCTTCCTACACAGATGCCTTGGGCCCCAAGTCCCCCACCTTCCAGTGGACCAGCAGGAGGAACCTAGGAGGCCCCAGCAGGGCCTGGTCTATGGTGTTCCCGAGTCTACAGGGTAACCAGGCGTCCTGGCTGGCATGGGACTGGAGGGCTTCCTGGGGTGTGGGGTTTTCAGTGCTAGTGCTGGGAAGTCCCGGGAACATGGGGATAGTCAGTCACCCTACCAGGGCCACACACAGTGGTATCAGCCCCAAATGGGGTGGTACTGGGTTGAAAGGGAGAGGACACTGCCAGGATCATGGGGGAGGCCACATCTTGGCTGCTGGTGTCTGGTTTCTCCTCTGGGGGAGGTTTCACAGATGGCCCATCTTTGGGGAGTGTCACCCAGTCAGACCACAGGGCAAGGACGATGTCACACAGCTGAGCGATGCTGACCTGTGGCAGTGTCCTCCGTGCCTCAGAGAGCCTCGGGCCTTTGTCAGCCCTCGATGTGGAATACAAGGTCACACCAATCCCACGGGCAACAGCTCCATGAGGGCAGCCTGGGCAGAGGGAGTCTTGGGGCAGTTGTCATGGCCCAGTCCTTGCAGTCCTTTTCTTTCCAAACTTTCACCTGGAGGCTCATAGTGGATTCAGCCAGGAAACCAGATTCGGGTCCCAAAAGGGACTTTTGGGGTAAAAGTCGGTGGTGGTAGTGGGTGGCAGAAGAATTAACCAGGTCTGTGGTGAGCTCAGGGTGGCTGGGGCTTCACAAGCACCCATGTGGCTCCAGGCTGCCCCTCCCACCCGTTGGGTGACAAGTGCTGCACCCTGGAACAGCACAGAGGGTCAGTTCCAGGACTCCCGAAGAATCGGCACAAGCAGGAGGTGGTGAACTCAGTTCCAGACAGACAGCGGTTGTGGTGAGATCTTGCACTCTAAAAGGCAGACTCACAGAGTCCTTTAAAAATAGGATTTCGTTGTAAATTTGCACCTATGGACACAAGCCTTTGGGAGAGAAGGACACGTCTAGATTTCTGAACTGCGAGTACTTTAAGAACTGGGAAATGATTCTGCATGTGCCGACCAATCCCTCCTCTCTAAAGCCAGCCAGGAAGTATCTGGGGACAGGCACGGGCGTTTGCAGTATCTGTTGGTAGTTTAATTTTTTTCCCCCTTCATTATTTGTAGAGATGAGACACCCGAGAAGACTCTCAGATTTAAAATCTGTCTCTAGAATTGTTACATGTTGTAAGGACTGACCATGATCAACATGGGCGGGCCAACGACTCAAACACATAAGGACAGTACTACGAGCTGGTGATGCCGTGGGAGCGCGAGGGCCTTATGTGCTGTGGCGGGACCAGAGAACAGGGCAGCACCGGGGCAAGCTGTGTGGCAGCTCCTCAGAATGGAAGTGGAGCTGTCTTCTGACACAGCCATTCCAGGATCAGGTGCGTAGCCAACAGAAACAAGGTTCCAGTATGAACGCCCGAAACAGCGTCATTGACAGCAGCCAAAAGTGGAAAAGGCCCGAATGCCCGTCAGCGGGGAGCAGAGAAGCACGACTTGGCCCGTCCGTACAATGGAACGTTACACGGCCCTGAGAAGGAATGAGGCTCTGACACACACCAGGACACGATCGCACCTTGGAAACATCTCGCCCAGAGAGAGAAGCCGGCCTCAGAGATGCTTCTTGTGCCAGTGTAGGTGACGCGTCTGGGACTGGCTGACCCAGAAACACCCAGGTGGCTGCAGGAGTCTGGGGGAGGGGGCCCCGGGGAAGAATGTAGAGCGACTATTAACAGGTGTGGGTTATTTGAGGGGGGGGGGATGAAAATGTTCTGAGATTGTGGTGACAGGTGCATGGCCCTGTGACAGTGCTAAGACCTACTGAAATTACACCGAAATGGGTGAACTGCTCAGCGTGTGAATTATAGCTCAGTAAAGCAGCTTTTAGATGCAATTCTGGCACAATGGAAATGTTTTTCACCATTTCTATTTTTCTGGAACCCAAATACCCTGAATCTATCCTCAGGAGGAGCTGCACAGTGGATTTCCACAGAGACAACCTCCATCTGTAAGGTTGACGCCTGTGTCCCCGTGGTGCGTCCAGGTGTGACCAGAGAGCGTCCTTTCAGAATTTGTCTGTACCTGAGTCCTTCTGGGCAGGTGAGTTTTCCAGGTAAGGGGGGGCACCCCTTTCAGCTACTCGGCTCTCTCGTATGAAAGGTTTCTGAAGCTGTGCCCTGCTTCCTGCCTTCTGGGAGGAGTGCTATGTGGATGCCACTATAATGATGCTCCATGCAGTGACGTTCCGGTGCCCCCAATACTGGGCCGCCTATTGCAGATGGCCCTGTGTTCTCCAGAGGCGGCCTGCATGGCAGACGCTCAGCCCCCGCCCCAGGGTGAGACCTCTACAGTGTGTCCCTCCAGCTTCACCTTTGCTGCAGGGGCTGACGTGGTACCATGGACCAGGTTGGGATTGTTCACGAGCTGGAGGGAAACAGGCTCTGAGCAAGGCAGATGCTCACCAGCCCCTTTCTTCTAGACTTCTCCAGCCAGCAGGTGACCTTGAGGGGGATGCTGAGTACAGGTTGCCAGGGCTCGGCCCGGCTCCGGGCACAGGTAAGCGAGTAGCAGAGTGCTCCATGGATGGATTAGTGGACGGACGGGGCCAAAGCTGGCACGTGCACCTCCATGACCCTGACGGGTTTCCTTCTCCCATCTCGGAATCCTTGGACAGAGTTTTACTCTGCCCCATTCCCACAGAGAAGTCTGCCAGTATTGAGCTCTGCATAGATAGGGCACATATGTGACGAGTACCCCAAACTCACAGGAGTCACAGCCCCTGGTGCTTGTTCCGGGTGCTCCCTGCCCTGTCTGGGGCCTTGAAGCCTTGGCCACACTGGAGGACTTAGCTGACTGTCAACTTCTGGTCAAGCAGCAAGCTTCAGCTCAGACTACCAGCTGCATGTGAGCGTCTGCAGACAAGCGAGCTGGCAGGGACTCACAGAAGGAAGGTCTCTGCGCCTGGTGTGCCATGGGAGGAGATTGTGGGTCTGGCCTGGGGCTCAGACACAGAAACGAGGCAGAGGCAGGGCTGGGCCAGGCTGGCCGGGCCCAGGCCCTCTCCCTAGGGGGCAGGTGGCTCTGGTGGCAAGAGCAGGTCCAGGTCCTATCCGGGCCTGCTGGAACCCTGCAGAGATTCTCCCAACATTTTGTATTTCAAAGTGTCTATCTGTGGAAACCTCTTCTGGGGACACTTCTGTGACTCTTACGGGCAGTGTTTTCTCACGGAGGGACCAGAATGCTTACCTGCCTGGAGGGCCAGGCCTCTCCCTCCTCCCCTGCCTGCTTTCCGGCCTCAGCCTCATGTGTGTTATTTATCATCCGTTGTCCTGGGCCTGGGAAGCCTTCTCTACACATGTCAGCCTATAGGTCAGGGGTGCTTGGGTGGGCAGGGATGCTGTCTTGCTTTGGCTGGGCACACAAAAAGGACGAGGGTCCAGGCCCAAGCTGACCCCCAGACAGGGGAGGACTCAGGTCCTCTAGGTAGCTATGGTCCCAAGGCTGAGCAGAAGGGAGCTGCAGAGGCAGCTGCTCTTTCCAGAGAATTCTGGAGGGAAGGGGATGGCAGTTGTTTGCTGGGTGCCACCAGACATGCCCACTGAGGCACCAACACTGACCTGGCCTCATCCACACTGTCACGAAGGCACAGGAAAGGCTGACACCGTGGTGTGACAAATAACAGGCTCCCTGCCACATCCCTCGCCTGGAGAGTCAGTTGAGGCGGATGGCTCTGCACTGCCGAGGACACGGCACAAGGCTTTGTTTGGTGTGAAGTGTGGTCGGCATTTGTCTTGGACAACAGATTTGATTTCAATAGACAGAGATGCCCTGCCCAGGGACATCGCCCAGCCACAGAGAGAAATAGAGCCTGATGACACAGTGACCCTGAGAACATTGCACTGAGTGACAGAAAGGCTAAGAACCACACATTTATGACTGTGTATAGGAAATGTCCCCAATAGGCAAACCCCCAGGGTCAGGGAGGAATTAGCAGTTGCCAGGGGCTGTGGCGGGGGGGGGGGGGGACTGCTGATGGTACAATTTTCTTTTTTGGGGGAACAAAATGTTCTAAGGTTAGACAGATAATGGTTGTTCTCCTCTACAAACACACTGCAACCCACCACCCGTACAGGGCAGACGTCCTGGTGTGCCCTACACCTCAGTAAGGGTGGTGTATAGTGTTACGTTTTACAGGTAAACTTCACCACCCCCAGGCTTTCTACCTGTGAATTGCTAGTAATCAGCCCTGGAGGTGCCCCTGCGTTCCTCCTGGGTTTGCAGGGGGTGGTGGTGGCAGGTGCAGGTCGTGCTGTCTGGTCCCAGCTAGGCCTCTCCACCTGCTGTTCTCCCCCTCCCACCCCAGGCAGGTGCTCTTTGCAGAGTCTCTTGGATGCTGCGTTTTTCGCATTTGGGGTTTTCGTCATTTTCTTTTCTTGTGTGTGGTTTTCCTTTTCAGAATGGCCCCAAACACAGTGCTGAGTGGCTGTCTAGGGTTTGAGGCAGGAGAAAGTGGTGACGTGCCTGGCAGAGAATCTGTGTGTCGGACAAGCTTCTTCCAAGGAGGGGTTCCAGAGCCGACAGCTGCATGTTCATGGTCACGGGCGCTGGCGTACCCGGTGCCTCTTGCTGTCCTGCACTTTGCCGCACTGCACTTGGCCGATGCTACAACTTCTGCAGACTGCAGGTCTGTGGCGACCCCGTGTTGAACAAGTCGGTTGGTGCCGTTTTTCCAGCAGCATGTACTCACTTTGTGTGTCTGTGTTTTCATCAATAAAGATTTTTTAAGGTGTGTACGTATTTTCTAAACATCACCTAACAGACCACACTACGGTGCAAACGTGACTTCAGGAGAGCACAACACTTGTGTGACCGCATTATTTCACTATCTGCTTTTGCTGTATTGGTCTAGAACTGAGGCCGCATAGTCTCCGAGGTGCGCCTGCCTGCGCTAGGCTAGCTGTCTGTAAACAGAAGCACATGGGACAGGTTTGTTTACTGGCCAGTTAGAGAGAACATTGCGACCGGAGGCTCCCAGGACCCTGACCCTGTATTTTCCCTAGGAGCAAGGGTTCATTTCTGCTAACGCAGTGTTTCTGGCAACTTTATAGAATAAGACTGTGGCCGAGAATAGCAAGAACAGACGGTAGATACCCAAGCAGGAAAACCTCTGTCTTAATTGAGCCAAAGGGCTCTCCAAATCACCCCGCAGGTAGGACCTCAGTTGCGCCGGGGTCGGGGGCTTCTCTGCAGCACCCTGCAGTCTGCGGCTCCTCTGGAGGTCCTGAACATGTCAGGAAACAGGTGTGAACTGGTTCTCCAGGCACCTGGGGGTGCTCTGGACATCACAGCCAGGTTGGGGCAGTGGCTTTGCTCCAGGTTTCTGTCATGGTCCGGGTTGGGGCTCCTATCTGTCATTTTGGTTAGCAAACATGCCCGGTCCTGACAACCTTACAGTTCTCACACCCTGCATGTGGTCCACAGTCGAGCTGGGCTCTGCCAGAGATGTTGGGTTAAGCATGAGGTCACTGGGACATTGTCCTTTGAAAATACAAAGACAACCAACCCTGGATGATAAAGGGACCACTTAAAATGACCAAATCCAATCTTCCTTTGTTGCTACAGCCTGTCTCCCCAACCACAGATACATTTATTCATTTTTCATTTAATCACGCATCCAGCAAATATTTCTTGAGCCCCATTCTGTGTTGGGTTTGGGGTCCACAGACTGTAGCCTTGCCCTCGCTGAGCTTGCTTGGTGAAAGGGAGCTGACAAGAAAGTGGAGATTGCAATTCCGGGCGCTACGTGGGGAGGCAAGCAGATAATGCCAGCACCTGGGGCTTCTAAGTACAGGGTACAAAGTCCTCATCTGTGGAGCTGAAGTAACAAGAGAGTCTGGGGCTGAGGTTTGGGCTGTTAAGGGAGGCTGCTGCCCCCCTATCACTCAGTGAATACAGAAGTTATTTCACATAGGCACGGGGTGGGGTGTAAGCTAGAAAAAGTGACCAGAAGAGAAGCTTGGAGGAAACACTGGTCACCATGACGGATCTCGGTAGAATCAGACACGGGCGATGAGGCCTCATGCAATAATCGACTTTCCCGGGCGCAGACTGTGTCCCAGTTACACGAGGATCCCACAGACACCAGCCAGTGAGTTATCGCTGAGAGTAGAAATGATGACTGAGGTCTGACACGTCAACTGAGGGAGGAGGAAGGGGGCCTGTGTGCTTTGGTGCTGGTGTTCCGAACAGAGTCTGGGAAGCCAGTGCACGACCCTGTAGTCAGGCCCCTCACGTCCTGACAGGCCTCTCTTGAGTGGACACCACCCAGCCAGTAGTACACACGTCCTTGTCCCCAAGGCAGCAGGCTCTGCTGGAGCCAGATGTGACAAAGTGACAAAAAGATGCCCAGCAAAGCAAAAGCCCAAATGAATCAGAGAAGCACGGAAGTGTCTCCGTCTGTGGCTCTGCCATTCCAGGATTGGGACTTCTTTAGATGTGGGGGTTCAGGAGGGGTCCCCAGACCTCCATGACCAGGTCAGCATCACAGGAGCAGGAGACTTTTGAGCTGAAACAGGAAAGAGCAGGTTTCTTATGACCAGGAGCCATATAACCATGCCACAACCACGGTCACTTGTTGAGGGACCAGGACATGTGACAGGAAAACAAAGGCCTGTCCAGTAGGGTTGCCGTTTAAATGTAACTTAATTACATCAGATGCCATCGTCAGTGCCGCTGGTCACATCCCAGTCTCAGCAGGCACATTTGCTCGTGGCTGCCGTGGTGGACAGGGCAGTTCTAGACGGCTTCCATCGTCCCAGGGAATTCTTTTGCTGGGAGCCTCTGCTCTAGAGGTCACGACTTTGTGGAGACAGGTCACTGGCACTGGGTGGGCACTCAGACGGCACAGGTGGGATGGAGACGGAGGGTTTGCAGATGGAGGTGTCTCGTGCCTGCTCAGGGTCTGATCAGCAGCTGGTTTGCACCCAGTGATTTAAGAAGTGGAAGATGCTCGATCCTGTCACCATCGTCCTGGGCTCCAGACGTCTGGCACCACTAATGAGTGGCCCACACTGTGACTGCCAGCTCCCCACCCTCCTAGAGCCGTTGTCCTCACCGCAGGCCTGGTGTGCCTGTCCCCTGGTTCCCTCGGGGCTGCTCCCCTTTGCCCTCTTGCAGGGCCGGACTCCAAGTTTGTTTCTTCTCTTCTTCCCCAGCCTGCCCTCGGGGTCCCATCCCACCTCCGGGCAGTTCTCCCCGGACTGCCTCCCCCACCCCTCACTTCGCTGCTGTTCCAGGCTGGTACTGGCTTCAATTTGGTGCTGGGCCTTTGTCCCCTTCTCTGGTGCTCTCTGCCACCACCTGCTCCCCCAACCCCCTGCTGTCACCGCACGCTCCATCCTCTCATCAGAGGTTGACGGGGCCTCCCCAGGCCCCAGACACTGTGCCTGGAGCTGTGAAGGAGACGCAAAGAAGAATCGGCCAGGCTTCCTGACCTCGGCATCCACCAGGAACGGACAGAAACACCCTGCAGTGTGAGGATGAGGACAGCAGACCCCCACAGAAGCACTTTATGCTAAAACAGGTTTTTTTGCCCAGCTGTGGCTGGGGTGAGTGAGCACGCTGAAGGTGGCAAGGCTGAGTGGCGCGTCCAGCAGGTTGTGCGTGTCAAAGCATTTTTGACTTATGATATTTTGAACCTACAATGGGTTTACCAGGGTGAACCCCACTGTAAATCCAGGAGCATCTGGGAAGAAAAATGGCACAGATGGAAAACAAGAGGCCTCCTTCCCACCCTGCACCTGCACCTTTCATACTCTGCCCCTCTCTGAATCCAGACTTGTCACCCTTGATGCCTGGGGTTGCCCTGGCATTTGCTCCTACATCCCTGCTTCCCTGCTGCCTTGAGTGTCCCCCACCTCTTGGCTCAGCACACCCCTCAGCCTTTTGCTGCTTCTTGGACCTTGGAGACTTTGAGCTTATCTTTTCTACAAGGGAAATAGGGTCAGGTCCCTGAGGAGGGAAAGTGGGCTGATGGCCTGTGCCTTCAGGCCAGCAGAGGGTCACTTGACTGAGAACATCTGCCCCATGCAGGCTGCACTGCAGCCCACACAGACACAGACTGCACCACTGCAGCCCACACAGACACAGACTGCATGGAAGGGGGAACCTTGGGGATGGACTTGAGGCTGGCTTGCAAAGAGCTCCCTCTGTCCCTGCAGGGAAGTCCTGGATCTGGGACTCAGAGGGGCTGGCAGAGCCCTTCCTCCTGCCCTCAGAACCATGCTGCTTGGGTCAGGGAGGGTGGACCTGCCTCAGTGGCCTTCCTGCAGGGCCTGGGCCATGCCTGTTTCCCCAGTCCTCATGGTGCAGAGCCAGGGCCCTCGGAGAGACAAAATCTCCACTTGGGAGGGTTACTTACACTTCCCTTAGGCTGCACGCGTGGTATATTCAGCCTACAGAGTTCTGGAAGAATGCACAGGAAAAAGGAGCCCATTGCCCAGAAACCCTGTCAACGGAGCTGCCCCCCAGACTAAACAAAGCCTAAAGTGGGGGCCTGTGGGCGCGGGCGGGCCTGAGAGGGCGATGCAGAGCCTCCGTCCCCAGGAGGTGCTGCTGAAGGGCCCTTTGTTTATCCCCACACATGCAGTCCCGCCTTAGTGACTGCACAGCTCTACCAAGGATGCCTCTTCCTGCCCCCACGGTGATCACAGCAGGGCCCAGGGTGTTAGAGGGAGCCAGAGACCAGCGAGCGTCTCACCTCAGGAGCTGGTTGGGGGAGTCCAGGGAAGCCCAAGGGGACCCTTCAGTCCCTCCAGCACTCAGACACCTTCCTACCTCTCCTTAGATGAGCCCACCTCCATTAAAAGAGGGGAAACTGAGGCCAGGAGGGCTCAGCACACAGCCAGCTCTCTTGCCTGACACCCTCCTGGTACCATCTGATAACTGTGTGACCCGCCTGCAGCCAGTTTCTTGTTCCCTTGCATTATTGGTTCTGTAAAAGAGTGGACATGCCCAGCCAGAAGCTGGGGTCCCTTGGGAGGCAGAGGTGGCTCTTCAAAGGTCAGTCTGGACCCCCAGGCAGGAGATCCCCTGATTAAAGGCAGCAAGGCCCTGGGGAGAAGGGGTAAATGTCCCCAGAATCTGCCCAGCCAGTAGGAAGTGACCAGGGGTGGGTACCATGCGGGCCACAGGGTCCAGCACAGACAGACAGTTATGTGAGCTCTGCCCCAGGCCTCTCGTGTCCCTAAGCCCAAGGACTGGCTCTGGTTTGTGGGTGTGATCAGAAAAAAGAAATGAGAACAAAAGCGTTGGAAGTGCCCACGAGATCAGGACCCCAGCTCGGTTTGTCTGATGCGTCTCAAGCTGTTGGTTCTGATTCTCTTGTGGGCATTTCTCAAAGAACTTCGAGGTCACTCTTTGTTAATTCTTAACTAAATACAGTCCAGCAAAGTGCAGCCCTGGGGACAGGGCAGCCACTCTGGCTGAGGAGGGGACCTGCTGGATGTGGTGGTGCTGCTCCCCCGGGGGCAGGGCTGTAGGTGGGGGGCTATAGGACTGACGTCCAAGCAGAGAGGCCAGACACTGACCCCAGGGGCTTGACTGGCTACTTGGTGATAACTCAGGGGCCTTCTGGGCCCCCTCCCTATCCTGAGCCTGCAACCCAAGTGGGAGGGAAAGCTCTGAGTAGGGGTTGGGACCTCTGGAATTTCTTCTAAAACTACACCTGATCAGAAGACAGAGAGAAGGGGCCAGTCTGTCACCTGCTTTCCCCCTAATGAGGGGCCCTTGCAGAAGGCTGGGGACACATACCCCTCCACCCTGGGATGCCCCCACACTGTGGAGTTGCCTGGCCAGTGGACTCTGCCCCCAAGAGGAAGCTCTTTCTACCTGATCACGCTTCTCCTGTTTGCCTGCTAAGTGGGTATCAGGTCAGGTGGGCACACTGGGGTGATGCTTGGTCCTGAGGGAAGTGGGGGACATCCTGCTGATCCTTGCAGAGAAGACGGAAACCCAAATGCCATCACACACACACACTCTGATCACCTACGGGTGGTGCTGGGGTTGAGGGGGTCCTGCCAGCTGCCCGACACCTGCTGGGGCTGGGCCACGCCATCGAATTCCCAACGGGTAACATTAACCAGGAGAAGGCGCGAAGCCCACTGGAGATGGAGTGACATTGCCGCAGAGCCCCGACCTCCCGGCGACCGTGAACACCGAGCAGGATTCTCCCATAAATTCCGTTCAACAAGCTCTTGACAATGAAATGCCCTGCTGTTAGCTGAGACAGCCACTTACTCAAAACAAATACTGTTTGCGAGTTTAGCTAAAACGCATTCTCTGTGCTCATCAGTTCCCGCCCGGCACTTCCATCTCCCTATTTACGAAACAATAATGGGATCCCATTTAACGGCACAGCCTCTGATAAGTCTGCATTCCAACTTCGCCCCTGGCGATCTGCTCCTTCCCATTACCGCCACGTCCCGGTTCACAGACCGATGAATCACTGCCTAGATAGCGACACAACCTTTACCCGCATATTATTATCAAAACCAGCGTCCATGGCGGTTTTCAAAGGTTTCTTTCCAACACAGCAGAGGGGCTTGGGATGCGGATGCAAATGTCGGCCCCAATTACCGTAATTCTGTGCCCAGAAACCCGATGGGGTCTCACTCCTCCCTGGGTGGAGAGGGACCCCCAGGCCTCCTGTCTTTCCTGCGGGCTTTGCCAAGGCCTCCTCACCGGCCCCCCCACCCCCGACACAGACCCCATGTGGTGTGGCACTGCTCCCCAATGCCCCTGCCCAAGTGTGCAGTTCTGCCCTCCACAAACGTCTTTGGGTGTCAGCCACATGCCAGGCCCTCGGGTGGAACACAGGGTCAACAAGACCCTGTCCCCATCCTTGGGGGCGAATGTCCTCATGAAAGACAGCCTCGACATGTTCCCTTGTCCTGGTAATTAACTGCAGAAAGACAGCTGGATTGAGACTGTGCCAAAGTCCAAGTTCATGCCCAGATGAATGCCTCCGTGTGGGATGATTCCAGCAAGATGAGCAGGACGTCAGCACCTTCTGCAGAGCCCATGGGCCCTCTCAGCTGCCAGAACCCCCCGAGGCCACTCAGAAGATACAATCTACATCGCCCAGCTCTGGGTTGGCGCCCCCCAACCAATGTGGAGGGTGCACAGTCAGGGTGTCCCATCTTTTCTTCTGGACCAATTCCATAAAGCCTGGCTCCTGGGGTCACTCTGCCCCCTAACCCCTGTCCTGCAGGAAGCCCACGGGGTTCCTTGGTCATCACATTGTCCCCACCCCTCCCTCTGGACACCCCCTAGTTTTATCTTCTTCCAGACAGTGCAGTCAAGGGTGAAGGTTACAGATGCCACTTGCCAAGAGAACTGTTTTCAGCACTCAGGGGACACTGCTGGCCCCAGACAGAGGCACAGGCAGGCACAGGGAGCCTGGCTCAAGTGTGGTTTATCTTTGCCCGCTCTTTGCTCCTCTCCAGCCTGAGACACTGGGGCAGAGGATCAAAGGCTGGTGGACAGAGCTGGACACTGCTTTGATTCCCAGGGGCTAAAAATGAACAGGTTTGGAAAGGCCGAGTGCCCCCCCTCACTACATCGTCACCCCCACTCATTCCTCTGCCTGGCGGCACAATAACACGGGTGTTGAGTAACGGGACATGGGGCTGGGCCGTGGCAGACTCCTTCTGGCAGCAACATCGGACAGAACAACTCAACATGCTTCCCCCTCAATAAATCCATCAGGCGCTGAAGGTCGTTAGCACGACCTTGAAAGGCAAGCATCCTGCCAAAGCTTCTTCGGCCCAAAGACTTTGGCCTCCAATCCAACCTTGCAGAAGAGATCTCGCACCTGCACGTGGCTCCCCGCTCTGTGTCCAGCTCAGAGGGAGACACAGACATATCTTGGAGGCCCCAAAGGAGCCCCAGGGGAATAGGACTCACCCCACTACTGGGATGCACTGTCTGCAAGGCCATGCTGAGAACCACTGTGACCTGGCAGGGCTCCCTCAGCATTTAGACCTTGTTTGAAAAGGTTGACGCTGTGTTCCACCTGAAATGGGCCCTGATGTAGTACTAACAGGCAGCCACGGCTCTCTGAGGCCCCTTCGTGAGAGAGCGGCGGGGGCTGGAGGGTGTGTGTGGGGCTCTCAGGTTGGGAAGCCAGTGGCCCCTGAGGCTGGCCCTCTGGTCTTACAGCTGCAGGGGCAGAGAGAAATGTGGGAGGCACTTCTCCAGCCTCTTCCCAAGGTCAGGTGACTTCCCACACCCTTTTCCGCCTGAAAATGGGCCCCTGGTACAGATGAAGAAACTGAGCCTCAGGGAGGTGGGGTCCCCCAGGCCCAGACTGGATAATGCCTAGACTTCTGCAGGGCTCTTGGCAGTGTGGGGTGGCCTGATCCGGTGGGCCTGGGGCCTGGTTTTCCTCCCGGAGCTGAGCGGGTTGTGTCCTGCTGCCTCCTGTCCACACCCTGCCTTCTGCCTTCTCCATCATCGGATAAAATCCCTGCTTATACACCCAGGGACCCTGAAAGCTGCCTCGCACGGTGCTACTTGGATGTCCTCCGCAGCTGTCCTCAACGCTGAGGACAGAGACAGCCTCTCCCAGGCCCCTGAAGCCAGGAGCCCAGCTCGCTCCGTTGCAGCATAAGGCAGTTAATAAGGCCCTGACGAATGACAAGCTGGATTTCTGCACCGCTAATTTCCATAACTATCGCTCTCTGAAAGATAGCCGGGGTCCTTGGGGCCCTCGGCCCATCCCAGACAGAGCTGCATTATGTGGCCAGACTCAGGCCGGCATATCCCGTTTCAGGGATCCAGCAGGGTCCTGCCTCGGGAAATTTTGCAATATTTTTCGATCCACAGCCCCCGTCTTGAGTTACTCCTCTCCCTGAGTGTCGTCCGGAGCCCGCACTCTCCCGGGAGATGGGGATAGTGTTCCCTGCGGCCAGCGCTAAGCAGACCCCAGCCCCCCACCACATGTGTCAGGGGGTGCCACAGTCACAGTAACAGTCTTCTCTAGTGATGGTCTAGTGACTGTCACCTCAGGGCTGTCCCGAGTGTCTGCCTCTGTCCCCAACAGGGGGGAACCCACCAGACTCAGGCTGGTTTGGGCTCGGGGGTGGGGGCCCCAGAGTGAGTCTCTCTTGGGAACCCTGGGTTCCAGCCACCTGTGTTGCGCCCCAGCTCTGTGGGAAACTTGCATATCTCTTCCTTTCTGTGCCTCAGTCTCCTCATCTGTAAAATGGTAAAATCTTGACAGGTGCTTCCTCCCCCGGCCACCGTGAGGATGAAAGGCATTAACTCAGGTTGGGTTCACAGAGCCCTGGGAGCAGGCACAACCTGCCCCCCTCATGTGTTCTCATTCGTTTTCTGTTTCCGAATGCTTGGAGACCTACCAAGGGGAGCCCCTGTACTGGGGCTGGTCTTGGGGCTATGGGGTGCTGCCCAGGGGCCCCGTGCCCACGTCACAGGCAGTGCAGCGGACAAAGCACCTCGTGGTTTTCCTCTCACGAAAAAAGGTCTCCACCAGTGAGCAGTCTGCTGGGAGGGCACAGCAGGGGGTACAGAGGGCCCCAGCCCCACCCCACCACCCTGAGCCACACCTGCCCCTCCTAACGCCAGGAATAGGGTCTCTAGCCATCCTTCTGGTCTCTACCCTGGAACCAGGTTGACATGACGAACACAGAGGCCACATAGGCCCATAGCCTGACCCACGTCTCCCAGACACACCTGCGCTGTCTTGCCCTAGGGCCATCGGCCATGGGGTCCCTCCCCTGGAAGCCTATCCTCATGTCTGTCAACACCTCTGGGGCTCCTGGGGGGACAGCTCAGTGCCAGACTGATGTGTCTGCCTGCTCTGACTGGGCAGTGGGCACCAGACCAGGCCTCACACAGCCCCCTGTTCCTAGCACAGTGTGGGCATCAGCATGAGGCCGGAGAGGTGGGTTCAGGAAGCACCGAACAAAGACGGTATGGGGGTCAGGCAGGGGTCAGGGGCCGTGGGTTCAGGCTGCAGGTGGGAACTCGCCTCAGGCACGCACCTGTGACTTTATCAACGACATCGATCGGTACTTGCAGAGGCCACACTCAGACTCCTGCTGGACATCGGGACACTTGGGAGCTTGCAAATCCACAGACCCCCTGGCTGACACCCCCAACACAGCACCCACCGGGAAGCAGTGTGTGATGCCTGGGGCGGGGCATGGACCTCCCTCCCAGCCCTGCCCCTCCCTTCTTGTGACCTTGTACAGGGGCCTTCCTCAGACCACCCACCTGGACCTCCTTCTATCTTGGGGCTTTTCCCACCTGAGCCCTGCAGCGAGGGCCAGACAACCAGTGCAGGAGGAAAAGGCAAGGGCTACCGGGGGCCTGACGGTGCTCCAGCCTCCTCTGCAGGGGATGAGGTCTGCAGCCAGGGCTCAAAGTGGCCTTCCCTCTGAAGCCTCAGAAATCCAGATGCACTGGGTACTGGCCAAATGCAGGTCAGCAGAGGCCTGTGTGGTACCAGCTGAAAAGGGGCATCCTGGATCCTGCCCGACACCCTCGACTCTGCCCTTTCCCAGGAGGTCTATTCCCCAGCAGGGAGGTGGTAAGGCCTGGCCACAGCTCTGACCTTTGTCCTTTGAACCCTGAAGGGAGAGGTTACCCATCAGCTGGCATCAGCCTTGGGGTATCTCTCATCAACACCTTAGAGGTTCTAATCATTAAAACCCCTGCACCCTCAGTGGTAGCAGGGGAGGGTCTAAGCATGGGGTGTCAGTACCCACCTGGGGCTGGAGTCAAGCGTGTCCTTGACACCACACCCAACCTCAAGCTCGGATCCCCACTGTGTGGGCTTCCCCTACCAGCAGGCGTCTCAGAGCCCAGGGAACTCCTGCCCCTGAGGCCAGCATGGATGTCCAGGGCCCTGCTCATTGCTGACCCCCAGGTCTCCGCTGCTCTGCCCTAGTGCTGGGGCTCAGGTTGTGAGGGTCAGAGACCAGGCCAGCCGCTATGTTGTGTTTTCCTTGAGGTGAAGCCTGGCGGGTTCCTTGGGAGACTCCACTTGTCATGAGCTATGTGGCCAGGGCTGGGGCAGCCAGCCGCCTCTGTGCTTTGCCAGCCTCGGTTTCCTTCTCTGTGAGATGCTCCCAGATACGCAAAGGTGCACAGATCCAGCTAAGTTTCAACTCTTTCTGCTCACTGGCGGTCAAGCCAGGCGGCCCTTCACCTCTTTCTGCCCATTTCCCTCTCTGTAGAGTGGGCATCGCAGCCTCCATGAGTCATGGGTCCAGAGCACAAAGGGCCAATGATGTGGAAACATCGCTAGAGCTGGCTTGGGAGGAACTGGGCTTCTGGAGGGGTGAGTTGACTCTGGAGATCCCCAGGTCCTCACTGTGGATGCCCTGGAAGGCCAGGGTCCCAGAATACCTAGTCTCCTGGGGTGGATCCATGCCCCCTGCCTTCTTGGCTGCCTCTGAGCGGGTCCCATTCAGGAGCAGGAAGACTTGGATGGGTCTAGATCGGTGCTACCAAGAAGAGAAGAGTGGACATTTTGCTGACTCCGAAGTGAGCCCAGCAGGGGCTGATGGGAAAGTCCAGCCAGAACATTCCACAAAGCTCTGTTTCACTTACCCTGGGCCCTTCCACTGGGCAGCCCAGCACTGGGCCTGCAGGAAGGGGCGAGGTAGCACTGATGGGTCAACTGCAGTTGTCACCCCCCAACCCATATCATCGGGCACCTTCTATCTCCCACACACTCACCATGTCTTTGGTGTCTGCTTCAACTGAATTTAGCCACTGGGTTGGCTGTGAGGAGATATTCCCTCCAGGGACCCCGACGCTCCAGCGCCTGCCGGCAAAGGACAAGCAGCCAGGAGAAGCTTGCAGAGAATGCTGACTCCAATCCCTGCAAAACTCCCATAATTGACTTTTTAAAAATGGCATTAGCATTTAAATGGCCCCATAGTTATGGGGGTGAAGGTTCAGCACAATATGATCAATTTATTGAGCTCTTCAAATGTTCTTTTGATATTTATTTTTCGTGGTGTCATGCCCCAGGGCTTGCTGGGTTTCCTGTCAGCAGAGCAGGATCTTTGATGAAGCTGGTTGGTCGGCACCTGCCTCAGGGTCTGAGAACCTCCTCTCAGTGGAAGTCTGCAGCTTGTATGCGTAGCAGCCTGGTACCCCTTCCCCAGGTGATGTGCCATGTGCGGGGAATCCTCCTTCCCTGGCCACGGGCAGCCAAACCAGAGTCTGTACGAACAGACCTTCCTCAGATGGTCGTTGCTGGGGCGCAGTGCAGCAGGGGGCAGGTGCACCCTGGGCTCAGGCTGGCAGTGACTGAAGATGACAGGGATGTGCGGGGACAAGTGGAGGAGAGGACAGGAGCAGTGTGTCCTGTCATGGTGGTCTGTGGCCAGCTGGGAAGGTGGGGGAGTTTCTGTCCCAAGCTCTGTGAGTGGGGGTGCGACACCAGCTGTGCTAGGGCTGCTTTGTGGCCCAGGAGTGTTTTGCAGAATTACAGGGATCAGGTGAAAACGAAAAATGACCTAAAAGAGAAGCCAGGAACAATGGGGTGAAGGTGGGGGGCAGGGCGGCTCTCCAAGTGCACCTGGGAGGTAATGAGAGCGTCCAGGTGGCCAGCTGGGGGCAGAGGCGTTGTCCTGGGTGGGACTGGGGCCTGAGCGACAGGGAGCCCCAAGCCATTCCCCCCACTCTCTAGCTTCCTCAGTTTGCCCAGTGGGCTCTGAAAACCTCCCCGAGGACATTGAGAATCTCAGAAGACATTCTGGGCCGGCCCAGAACTTGGAGGGCCTGAGCATGCCAGCCTGCCTCCCTCCCTCCCACCCCATCACAGACCCTCACACACCCCAGGCAATGAGCCCCACGCTTTAGGACTGAATTAGCTGGAGGGACCTATCTGCACCCCTGCTAAGGCCCAGGCCAACTCCGAGCAGGTCAGCTTGGGGCTTATGCCCAGTAGATGTGCCAACCCGGAAGCTTCCCTGGTGGCTACAGACTGGACTCTGAACCCGTCTCTGCTCTGTCCCTGGCCTGAGCAGGACACTCCTGTGTCCTCAGGCTCAAATGCACTCTGAAGCCCACGAGACCAAAGGCCCTTTCATGGAGCAAAACCCACCTGCCCAGAGGTCGAGCTACCCAAGTTCCCATCATAAGGGCACAAATTCTCCCTGAAGACAGCATTCCTTTTGTCTCAGGGTGAGGTCTCTCTGCAGAACCTACACTGTGAACAGAACGTGAGAGGCTGCCCCAGAAGGTCCACCCTCATGGGGAAAGGAACTGTGGGTGGGTGCCAACCAGTACTGGTGTGAAGACACCCCCTCACCAGCGGCCTCTCTGGGAGTGGGAGACAGCCCCCCAACCCCCAGAGAGCTGTGCACAGCCCTGCAAGGCTGGGCTCAGTGCCCCATGGCACTGCAGTGGCTTCCATCCTCTGTAAACTAATCCCCAAGTGCGAGACCCATAAAATCTAGCCAGCAGCATTGACCAGGCACACCTGGAAATGTTCCCAGTGCCGTCATTGGGAACTACTGTTTGGGTTGCAATGACACTATCTTGTCAGCTGAGGCTTCACTAGGCTGTGGTCCACCAGTCTCAAGGGTCCACATAGCTTTAAAAAGAGGTTCCAGCCACTTGAGGTGCCCACACGTGTGAAGTGTATATAACAATGTCCTCCTCAGCCGCTAGACAACTTCCTGCAATTCGCTCTCCAGAGCCCGGTCTGCACTTCAGGGAAGGCCCCTGTCTACCAGGAGGGCCAGGTGGTTCTGGATGGCCAGTTCCCCTCCTCCAGGGCCCCCACATGCACCCTGCTGGTGGATATCCCCGCGTGCCCACCCCATGGGAGCAGCCAGCCGCGTGGATCCTGCCTGGCCTGCACGACTGGGGTACGGTGTATTCCCCACGATCCCCACATAAGCTCAGATGCAGCCTCTGCCGGTCAGGAAACCAGACCAACGCTCCAGGGCATGACTGTCCTGAGGTGAGTTGCTAAAATATAAACAAATTGCTGAGAAGGAAAAACACCCCGCGTTTGACCCTAGGTGGAAAGTTGATATTTTAGAAAAGAAAAAAAAAAAACACCAAAAAACTCCAAACAAACTCCAGAAGGCATTTAAATATGATGTTTCAACACAGAGAGATAGATTTGAGCCTGGAGAGAAGAAGTTTTGTCGACACTCAAACGCAAACCTTGGGATAGAGCCCCAGCAGCTAGTCCTGCCTGTTTCCTGCTCTCCAGCCCAAAGCTCTTCTCTCACACTCTCATCAGGACTCTGCTGTCCTGACGCTTATGGATGCAGGCATTGAGTCCAGGTACTGCAGTGAGGGTCCTAGTCCTGAGCAGGAGGCACTGAACTGACCACTCGGTTCTACCACTGTTGCCTGACAGAGCTGAGGCCAGAGGGCTCAGGCTCCTCCCTGCCCAGGGCACAGAGAAGCCCGCATCCCCAGGCCGGGGGCCTTGAGGAGGCTCTGTGTCCCATGCTTGTTGCATCTCCAAACTCCTGGCCCCCTAGGTGGCCCACCCCCTTCCCTGCCAGGCTGAACTCGGCCTTCCGGTCAGCCCCAGACACATTTCCCTCCTCTCTGGCTATTTTGTTCTTGACAGCATTGCAGGCCACCGGAAACAAACTCATCATTTTGGCCACATCTTTGATTGCTTTCCTAAAAAAAAAAAAAATCCACCTAAAAGGAGAATGCCCACCTGCCCCCTCCCCTGCTCCCCTGCAGGCCCTGCTGCTTAAACACGTGAAAAGCACTCAGGCTTCGAGGAGCACGCGGTTCACATTAAAAGCCAGTTGGGAGCTGCAAACCTTGACTCCTTATTTCAAAGGTTCCCCAAAGGCAGATAACGTCTGGGGAAACTGGGACGTTTAACGTGGGTTTACAAAGGCTCAGGGCCACCTGGGTGTGCTGTGTGGAGACGGCCCCAGGCAGGCGACAGAGGGCGCCTTTGCCTCAGTTTCCGGGGCGGCAGCCCCTGCCCCAGGTCCAGGCCCACCCCCCCATCCTCTCCAGGCTGCCGACACCTATAGTATTAAGACAGCCTAGCCAGTGACTGCAGTTGGGCCCAAGCACACTTAGAGCCTTGCAATGTTCCTGTGTCCACCAGGCACAAAGCCATTGTAGCCCCAGCACTGCCCCAATCTGAGTGGTTCCTGCAGACACTGTAACCTCTTGCTTTGCCAGCTCGGATGCTGACTGGGGGCCAGTGTGGCCACATTACAAACGGCCAGCTTTGCCAGTCCCCCTGCCCCTCTGCTCCCTGCCCCCTCCCTTCCGTGTGTCCACCTCTGCTCTTGGGCTCAGGTCACTGGTGACACCATAGAAGCCAAGGCCATTCTCTACTATGGGAAGTGGCTAAGGGCCTGCCTGTGGAGGCTGTCCCATGCCACATGGGGCTCTGTGAACCCACTTCCAAGGCCTGGTGAAGGAGGGAGCATTGACAGAGGAGATTAGGGAGTAAACACATGCCCCCCAGAGGTCCAAGGCGATTCACAGCTGCTGCAGGCCCTGGGCCAGCCCCAGGAGGGATGTCCACTTGCAGGGGAACCCCACCTCTAGTAGGTGGGGTGCTATAGTGGGTCCTGGAGCCATAGCAGGGGAGATGGTGACAAGAGACTGGGGGCAGGGTCCCTCACACATGCCCGGCCATGGGGCCAGACCCCCTCCAAAGTAGCATCAGGAGGGACAGAGTAATAACACCCACACGTGCTGAGGAAGTGGTCTCCACTTGGCCTCACTGCTGTGCTTGGCTCACAGGTGCTCCTGAGTGCTCAGCTGCAGTACAGACACTGAGAGATGACACAGGGTCAACAAAAACTCAGAGGAAAAGAAGGGGAACGCGTCCCTAACGGTGCCACCCTGATCTGACTGAGATTCTCGCTTGTACCTTCAGGGGAAGTGCTGGCTCCTTCCAGGGGAGACCCCAGGAGCTGACCTCACTGCCCATGCTCAGCACCTTCACTGCACCCAGCCTTCAGCCTCTTTCGGGTACAAATCCAGGCTGCCATGGTGCACTGAGCAGGAGAAATGATGACCCACGCTGTGACCAAGCCGGTTTCTGGGTTCCTGGAGACTCACACAGGCAGACAGGCTTTTTCTGTAGGTTTTTTCCAAATGCAAGCTCAGGGTCCAGGGAGACCTCAGTGACCTTGCACTGAGAGTCTTTCCCCGTCTCACGGAGAAGGGGACCTTCCTCATCTGGGTTGAAAATTGGCAAGAAGCATGTGCGGTGGGGGCATCACTGATACCCTTAGCTGAGGGGGGCCGGGAAGGGGCTTCCCAAGCCAGAGACCTCTGTGGAGCCTGCCCCACGTGCACACTACTGGGGTGACTCTGGCAGGTCCTGCACCCAGAGCTGGACATGGTCTCTGGGCTGAGAACTATGAGGGCTGGGTGAGGAGCCCGGAGCCCCTGCCCCACATGGAGATGGCCACGAGCCGACCTGGCCACAGGCCCGGGGGCAGTGCTGGTGCCCGGCCACTTACTGACCTCTCCATGGAAATGTCTACATGCCTCAGCATGGCCACACCAGCCCCAAGCACATTCCTCTTCTAGAACATTCTGAGAATGCATGGTCCAGGCCTGTTTATAGGTAGGAGAGTGGAGCCAAGTTGGATGCCAGTTTCAGATGCTTTTCATTTGCAAGGCCAAGGGGCTTCCATGGTAGAGAAGAGAGCTGGGGCTCCTACCCAGAGGCTGGAGGGGGCTTGGGCACAATGCAGGGCAGAGGAAAGCACACACGGCGTCCACTAGAAAACAGACCCTCTGTAAGCAGAACTCTGGGTGGCCTCTGAGGGATACTGGACACACAGAGGTTCATAAACCCTGTGGGGGCCCCAGGCCTGAATCCTGGGGCCTTGGGACCTCTGGGAAAGTTCTGCTATAGACCATGTTCCTGTATCTGCACCTCCTCCCTGGGATGCCAGTCCCAGAAGACATCTCCTACCACTTGCTCCTGCCAGACCAGGCCTGGAGGCTGGGAGTTGGGCATGAGAGAAAGTGTCAGCCTTCATGGAGCCCAGGCCAGAGTGACCAGGGGCTCAGGGATCTCAAGGTCCCATGTTTACATCTGACTTGGCCACAGCCTGAACACCCTCCTGGGTTAGCGCTCCTTCTGGGATGCCCCCAGGCCTGGGAGCTGGTCCCTGCTGGGGAAAGGGGGTCACCCTGCTCCTTGTGCCTGGCGTCTCTTCCTGAAGATACAGCTCATCAATCTGAATGAATTAATCAATCAGTCACAGATCATCAATCCAATCATCACTGATCAATCTGATCATACCAAGTTATAAATGACTGATAAATGTCAAGGCTGCTTCTCTTAAGGAGATCTATTTGCCTGGGAGGCTCACAGAACTCTGCTTCCCCCATGGAGACCAATGCCTGTCTTGCTGTGGGTTTAGACGCTGACAGAATCCCACTTTCTCTGGGTGCAAAACAGAGAACCCTGCACCCTCCCGGGTCCACCTGCTCCAGGGGAGATGGGTAGGCCTGGCATGTAGTGACGTATTCACCAAGATAGCCAGCCATCTGGTACTCACAGATACATACACACAGGTGCATACATATGCACATGCACACATATATGCACACATGTATACATGTGCACAGGCACACACACATACATGCACAGGTACAAATCACAGGAACACATATGCACTCCCACGACACAGGCACACACAAACATGCACACAGGCACACGTGTATATGTGCACACATGTACATAGTGCACGGGCACATGCATACATATACACACACAGGCACACATGCACTCACACATGTACATATACAGGCATAGACATCCAACAGGAGTGCATACACAGGTCAGCTCTGAGAGGCCTCAGACTTTGCCTGCAGTGAGCACAGTGATGAGCGCAGGGTGGCCACTCTCAGCCCTTGTGTCTGTGGGGAACGTCTCTCTGTCTCTACCCATCACTGACCTGCACATGTCAGCAGAGGAAACATGGGTCATTTTTATTTTCTTATTTAAATGCCCCCCCCCCCACTTGTTTCATAAAGAATGCATATCATTATCATGACTGGAAAATACTCCAATATTTCTTTTAAAGTCTGGATTTCCAGGCAGTTTTGTCTTAATGGGCTAACCATGCCATGTTGATGTCATGGGGACAGCATCACCCACTGCAGTGGGGACATCTGGTGGGAGTGGGGAAGGGACCGCTGCACACCAGCTGCTCTTCTGGGTGGACTGTTCTGGGCACATGCCCAGTGCAGGGTGCTTCCCTCTCACTCCCCTATGGCCACTGTGCCGACCTGAGTGTACCCTTGGCTTCTGGGTGGGGTCCTCTCTGTGGGGACTGCTCCTTAGGTGCCAGGGGTGGGGGCAGGAGGTGGTGGATTCCCTTTTGTCCTATATCCCTCCTGCTACCAACCCCCCACCTGCACCCCCTGAGTCTTCTCGCCAGGACCTGCCTGGTCCTCCCATAGGACTGACCCTCCCCAGTGGCTGCCCTGACTGGAACTCACGTGTGGCCACTCAGAAAGGAGCTGGTGCCTTCCTCAGAGCCGCGGGGCTTTCCCAGCTGTCCAGAGAGGGCCTGGATACATGGGCTCCCATCAGGGAAGATCAAGAGCAGGCCTGTGGGCTGAAGCCTCTGGGCAGGGCTGGCCCTGCAGGCCCTGAGCTGCCCGGGTGCCCTCCCTTCTACTGTATTCCAGTTCTGAGCCGAGCACATTGGCCCACAGCCCAGCGGTGCCTTGGACCTGGCCCCCCAGCCATGTAGGCTCCATGGCTGTACCTCCTCTGTGTTCTTGGGCTTCTGTTTGGCCAAGGGCCTGGTCCTGGGCAGGAGGGGCCAGTGGGCTGGGCAAAGCATCGAGGCTCCTAGTGACCATCTGCCCTTTGGTAAGGGGGAAGCTTCTCACTGCACCCAGACTAGGTGCTCAGAGCTGCTCCGGAGACAGCTTCCACATCTACTTTCTTCACAAAGGTGACACAGAGAGAAACTGGAGCCAGCCCAGGATCCCCCACACCCCGCCCCAAGGCAGACAGGAGCATTTGGTGACAGATAGAAAGCATACTGCGCGCCCTGCCTCTCTCCAATACGGCCCAGGGCAGGAGGAACTCAGGAGTGGGAGGGGGAGGCCTGGGAGAGCCTGGAACCATCGCTGGCCCCAGTGCCACAGAGGAGCTCACCACACTGAGCAGAGACTCTGGGCTGGATTGTTCCACCCTGACGTTCTCTGTTGTTAGACTGTTGGAGGTTTTCTGTGTTTGGGTGCATCTTCTAGAAAGGCGCCATCGGTCAGCTTGTCCATGCAACTAGGAGAGTTCTTGGCAGTTAGCTTCCTGAGGGCTGCTGCTGATGTGCTCATTGGCCCCTGAAAACCCTGACCACCAGCTCCTGAGAGGACAGCCTGGTGGCCACCAGGAATCCCAACTGGCTGTGAGCCCCTTCTAGGGCCCGTGTTTCACGCCAAGCACAGGGACACCCTCTGCCGACCAGAGGGCTGTGTATGATGCTCAGCAAGGGGTTTGGTGCCGACGTTGACAAAGTGCTGCGACTTTGGACTGTCCCAAAGTGTTGGACTGTCCCATCTCCACGTGAGCTCTGCACAGGCCGGAGCTGAGGCTGCTATCACGGTGCTCTGTTTAGTCTCCATCCGTCCCCAAATAGCACTGGGCTTAGAGTCCAATGGGATGAAGCCTGGTACCCTGGCAAAGATGGCCCCTCTGACCACATGCTGTGGGAGGTGGCCCCTCGGAGGGTTTGGAGTGTCAGGGAAGACCCAGCACAGCCAGGGGTTGGAGAATGTGAGACCGGGCTACAGTGGGGTTTGGGGGCTCAGGTGGGTCCAGGACACAGCTGTGAGGATGAGGAGGAACCTTTGTCCCAGCTTGAACTTCAGTTAGGAAGTCCCTGGACTCATGGCTCTTGCTGTCACCTGACTGTCCCCAGACCCTTGCTCTGCCCACCTTCCTTTCCAAACAGGAGGACCCCACAACCTGCCTATAATGATTGCCCCTCCCCCAGCTCCCACACACGTGGGATCCATGATCTCAGCAAGGGGTGTGTGCACATGTATGTGCCTCCCACCCCGCCTGGCGCTCCTAGAGCCTCCGCCAGGCCTGGCTCTTGTCTGTCTGCTGGTCATTGTGCACAGTGACCACAGTGGCCACAGGCGGCAGGTGACGAATGGCCCATGTCAAGTCTTGTCATGCCAACGGGGTCCCAGGGGAAATGCAAGAGGCTCTCAAAACAGCTTTATTACCAACCTGTGGCCACAGAGATGATCAATCAAACTGATCATAGCTGGCAAACATGGCGAGAGATAAGAGGCAGACGAGAGGCAGACGCCGCCTCGGGCTGTGCAGTGATGATGGGGGATGGGGGGAGGGATGGCAGAGGACATACGAACTTGACCCCGGCACGGCCCCTTCCGGGTAGCTCTCTTTCCATCAGCCGGCTGGCCTCGGGGCACTGGCTGGGGAGGTCTCCCAATGGAAAAGACAAATCAGCTCCCAGGGAGTGTTTAGGGGACCTGGTGCTGCTCTCCGGGGAGAAGGAGAAACCGCCAGAAGCTCAGCTTTGTGCACTGTGCCTGACCTCCGAGGCTTCCCTTGGATGCGAGCCCTGATAGCACAGGGGACAGGCAGTGCCGAAGTTAGGGTTGGGGGCCTCCCTGCCAGGCCGGGCAGGGGACCCACTAGCCTTGGAGGTGTCAGCATGGGCTGAATGGAGCTCACCCTTCCCTCCTGAGTTTCTGGGTCCCTGAGATCCATCTTCCTTCTGGGACAGAACCCAGGGCCCTGCACCGAGGTCTGGTCACTGACAGAGGTTGCTGCCCTGGGCCCAGGTCCCCCACCATGGGCCAAACAGTAGAGCGCTCCTGGCAGGGACCCCGGGGGCGGGAAGTGCTGTCCAGGGCAGGGTGAATCAGACCTGTCTTGGGGAAGTGACTCCCGCACAAGGACGTTTTAGTCAAACATAATTGCAAGGAAAAATAAACCTGCCTTAACAGAAAACAGCTTTCCAGTTGTTTTTTTTCTCTCCTTGAAGTCTTTTCAGTTCCAGGTTCTGGCAAGTCCTGGCTGCAGGTAATTGTCAACATGAGGCAGTGTCCACAGGCCAAAGGCAGTGGAGCAGAAATGGTACCCGCAGTGTGAGAGGAACATGGGGCAGCCACGGACGGGCACGCGTGTGGGCGCATGTCCAGCAAGGTGCTGCCTGACCTCGGGGGAAGGACCCTTAGTCTTACCCACGACGCAGAGGGCTCGGGAGGCACCTGGAGGTACCAGTCTCGGCGTGAGGAAGACCTCAGCCTTACTGGTGTGGCTGGCTGTGACAGCAGGTGCACAGAGCTCTCCTCAGTTTGGGGCATGCCTCTGCCACACAGTTCTCAAGTCACCCCCAGCAAAATAGGGGAACAGATGGAGGTGTTAGGGAACCACCGTGCAGGGCAGGGTGGCTCTGGCATCTGGTCTGTCGCTGCCCTCACAAGAGGAACCACAGCAGTGGCGGGGGTGACCACCCTTGTCCTCAGAGCACACCCATGTCCTGGGTGACAGTCTGCCCAGGACTCTGCCAGCCACCGTGGACAGGCCCAGCTGGGCCCTTCCTTTGGAGGTCCCGCATGTGGGACCCAGGGGTGAGCAAAGGGGTTGGGGAGGAGGAGAGGGCAGTCTATGTGCCTGGGGGACGGGCGCCCACCCCCTTCTCATTCCCGATGTTGTTCCTTTCAAGGGACTTGTTACGGGGTCTGTCAGGCCCGCGGCTGACAGGCCGATGTTACTCACTTGGCTGGATTCTGGAAGACTCAGGCTCATTTGCCAGGCAAAATCAATCAGAAAAGAAAGACTTAAACGAGATAGTAATGTCTGACATCCACGGAGCCAGTCTCCTCACTCGCCGAGCACAGCGGCATGTCACACCTGCAGTCACACTCTGCCCAAAGGTAGGGCCCAAACCGTTCCAGCAAATGTGCCCTGTGCCCACCGGGTCTGCGCCTCTACCTGGCCGGGGAGTGGGGGCCCGTGCAGGGTTCAGCCCTGCTGTCTACACGTGATGAGTTCCTGGGCCATCAGGTATTCAGAACCCCCATTTCCAAATCTCAAGCTGAAGCAGCAAACCGACAGCCTATCTGGGGGTCCAGCCTTGTCGGACTGAGAGCAGCTGGACAGACATCGGGGGCCCGGCAGCTGACCCACCCGGACATGCCTCATCTCTCCTCTAGCCCCTCACTGCCACCAACTCCCAAAAACACAAAGGGAAAGAATGTGATGGAAAAGCCAGCTATGCAGCAGCAAAATAAACCTTCCCTAATGGCCACCAAACTTGCTGAGTGTCAGTTATAGTTACTCTGTGCCGAGGGAGTCTGTAATGATCACGCAGCTCCGAGACAAGGCCTCTCTCCGGCAGGAGCCGCCGTGACAGGGCCTGGAAGGCAGGTGCTACTGTAATTAGCTATTGTTTGACTATCAAAAGTCAGGGCTGATTAAAGCCACTAAGCACAAGTGCACTATTTCATTTCAAAGAATATTATGAACTGCACGCTGGGGCCCTTTCAGAACGGACCTTCCTTCCGCAGCCGGCTAAGAGCCCATGCCAGCAGTAATCAGACGCAAAATCTGCATAAACCTTCAGGGTTTAATTCAAGCAGAGACCTTTCATTAGAAATATGTTACTTTATGAAATCTGGTCACCAGCAAGGGGAGAGAAATGTGACTTCTTAAGAAAAGTGAATGGCACCTCTTTAGTGATTAACCCGAGATTAATGGAGGCCCCCACTGCTTGGCCTAAGTCCATTTTATTGCTAATTCATTTAGGTACCATTTCAGAGATGCCTGATGAAAGTTACCTGCCAGGGCGTCAGGTTTTGGCAAGCGCGGATAGCCATTACGGTCAAATCCCAAACACACTTTTCATTAAGGAAGCTTTGAAAAGTGTCTCGGGTTAGTCTCTTTGCCCTCTTCTTTTTTAGGGACTTTCCATTTAATGTGCTCAATTAGTTAAAAATTTGGGTCCCAGTTCATTAAACACAGATCCGTGTGACTGCTTCTCTCTCGAGGTCTACACTTCTCCACCCTGAGTCTGTGGTGAGAGAGTGGCAGCTGGACACAGACGCACATGTGTGCCCCCTCGTACATATGTCCCCCCATACACATTCCTGCCTACACGTGAACATACATCCCCCATAGCCACATAGTCCCTACACACACGCACATATGCCCCCCATAGGTCCCCACACACGCCCATGCATCCCCACACATGCACACACGTTCCCCCACCCCACATGTGCCCACACACGCACCCTGTGCAGATCAGAGGATGCTGTGTGTCCCGGGCAGGACCATGCCAGGTACAGCAGTGAATCACTCACCACAAAGTGCCTCAGATGCCGGAGCCGCCTTTGTCCTCCTGGCAGTGGAGGTGGGGGGTAACCCAAGGTGGGGGCCCTGGGAGGGCATCCCCCAAAGAAGCCGGGTAAGGGCTGGGTAAGGACCACACCGTGCCCGACCCTGCACTCCCTCCCAGGACTCCTCTCTGCCTCTGGGGAGGGCTTTTGGTACTGTCTTTCCCTTCCAAACGCTCACCCTTCTCGTGCAAACCCTGGCTGGCCTCTTGGTGACAGCTGCCCCAGGGTATGTGCCCAGCTCAGGGACTGGGGGAGGCTCAGAGTCCAGGGGCTCCTTCCTGCCGCTAATCTCTTTCCAAAATTTGATTGTATATCCTTGATTGGTTTTGAGGGATTTAAAAAACACAGAAAATATGAAATCATGAGAAATTATCATTGATAGTTTATCGACATATTATCCAATTTGCTTCAAGTTTTTACTTTCCACAGAAGAACATAAGCTCCCTCAGAGGGGAGTCCTCCTTTTGCTAGGAACTGAAGACCCCAAGGGTTTGCCTGGCTCAGGGCTCTGTCGCCTGTGTCTGGGCTCACCAAGTGAGTGGCCCTAGAGTGGTTCTGGAGGACAGGTGCACCCCAGGTCCCTGGCCCACAGGAAGGATGAGGCTGGCACTCATTAGAAATCACAACACCTGGACTTCCCAGGTGACACTGGTAGTTCCTGGCCACTCTCTCACTGTGAGTTCTGTGGCCCTGCACCCCAGCCCCACCCCTGCCCTTCCCATCCTCCTTCTCCACACCGTCCACGCTGCTGGTCCCTTGCACATTCTGTTCCCTCTGTGGAATGCCCTTCCTCGTAGTATAACTGATGGCTCTGGGGTCCTGTGGGCCTCCCCACTGGGAAGTTGTCTGCAGTGCCACCCTCTACCTCTCTGCAAATAGCCTCCTTGCTGCCTCTCTGCCCCCTAGTACCCTCAAGCTCCTGCTGCATATGGCTGATGGGGCAAGAGAGTAGGGCCCTGCATGGCCACACAGCTGTGTGTCCCACTCAGTCCTCTGTGCAACCCCATAAGGATGGCCTGTGATGCAGGTTCCCACAGGGGAGAAGCCAAGGCTCAGAGTGGCCTGGGCCCCAGGGAGGGCAGAGGTCAGCCCTCATCCTGGGGACAAGTGCAGTTCCAAGGAGGGTCTGGAGCACTGGCCAGATCAGGCAGGACTCAGAGTAGATCCTCACAGGCCCCACCAGAGGAGCTTTCAAACCTTCCTCAACCGAGGAGAAACTAAGGGAGCACAGCCGGTACACGAGTGCACCTACACCCGCACCTGAGTCGGGGGAGGTGGGACACATCCAAGCTTCTGCTGTGACGTCTTCCAGGGAGCACAGCTGGGAGGTGGGCAATCCCCAGGTACCTAGTGTGACATGGCTGGGGCCTTTGTGCACAGGACAGGGCCAGAGCTGGCCTGTGGGCTGGGTATTGGTCCATCTTGTCCTGAGAGCTGCAGGTGACTGTGGGGCCCCGCAGAGCCCCTGCTTCCCCAGACAGGCTCTAGAGCAGCTCAACAAAGTCCCCACTGGGTGCCTGGCCCTGGGCAGAATGCTACACACACACGATGAACAATGGGACCCTGGTTGGGCAAAACCACGGTCCTTATGCATGCCCCTGAATGCAACTGTGCGCTGGATTCCCCCTGGGGGTTGAGCACTTCCTGGTCATTGGTCATCTTCAGAAGCTTCTGGAAACTGCCAGAAGCTACTTTCCTCCTGCCACCTACAAGGACAATGTGTCCCAGTCTGGCCAGACCCTGGTCAGACAGCTGACAGGTGCCTTTGGGGACAGGTGAAATTGTCTCATTCCATGGGAACTATATCCTAGACCCAGGGGTGACTGGTCCAGCTCACCCCTCCTGCAGGACAGGTGGTGAGGATGGAGGTGTGTAGTGGGGGGTCCTGGGACAGCAAGGGCAGTGAGGAGTGGAGGGGAGACTCTGCCACCCGGTCTTGGCCCTATCCTGAACCGTAACCGGAAGATACAAGCTCTTGGTTCTCTGCCAGGCACCCTGGCCTGCCCAGACGGTCCCCTGGCTGGCTGTGGGCTCCAGCTCACCCGCAGGTTCTAGACTGATCTACCCCAAGGGCAGTTCTGAGGTCAGCCTTTCCATACCTCTTGCAGAGGGACTTTGCTCAGGTGATGGCCTCATTGGGCTGAGCCCCCTGGGTTTGCTTGGCACTGGCTCAAGAGTGAATTCTTTACCCCAAACTTCCAGTAGCTGTGTGATAGATCCCAGGGGGCCTTGCTAGGAACACAAGGGTCTTCCATGAATAAACCCATCTCCTCACTCTGAGCCACCCCTCGGGCCAGTCCCAGGCTCTCTGACGCCTTGCAGGGCCTGGGCTCTGTTCAGCAGCCAGAGGCAGCTGTGTCAGTTTGGGGAAATGTCTAGTTCCCTCCTCAAGGGTTAGCTACCATTGAAGATGGAGGCTTTAAATTCTGACCTTGAGACTTCCAGAACCCCAGATGGGCCTGAATGTCCTGTCTCTGCCCTTAAAAGTCAAAGGACTTCACCAACCCTGCCTCCTGGTTCTCATGCCTCGGAGTGGGCAAGGTAGCCAGGTCTGAAGAGCAGGATGGCAGACACCCAGGCAACCTCAGGGAGGACATGCCGTCCTGCATGGTGGCCACCAGGTGCTCCATGAGCCTCAGTCAGCCTCAGATCTTGAGAATCCTGAGCTGCTCCTGCCTGGAGCCTCTATCTAAAGCAGTGGTTCTCAACCTTCCTAATGCCGCACCGTATTTTCATTGTTACAAAGGGGTCGCAACCCACAGTTTGAGAACCGCTTTAGACTCTAAAGGATCCTGACACCCACACCTGCCCTGTCTTCTGCTGCCCTTGAGAACAACACAAGCCCAAGGTGGCCCATCCCCAGGGTCCTGTGCAGGCCCTGGGTGCCTGGAAAGGCTCCCTAGTGTCTGGAAACCCTTGGAAGGGATGTGATCATGGGCCCAAAGAATTACCTCACAAAGCAGGTCTCAGCCCTGGGATCCCCCATGGACCCCAGAAATGAGATGAGAAGACAGCATTCCATTGGCTTGGCCTAGCAGGTGAAGTTGCCTGTCTCCCCTTCTCTGGAGACACTTAGCAGGGGAGGCGGGGGCCCCTGAATTGGGTAGTGGCACAAAGCCCTCCAATGTTCTAAGAATGATAGAATATTTCTGTGGACTCTCAGGCAGGCAGTGGGAGAGGCTCAACCTTGGGGAGCCCTCTGTTGTCCCTAGGCCATGGTCCTCTGCTGAGTGGGATGTAGAGGGGGTGGGCACCGTGGAGAGGTGTCTTCCTGCTGAGTGCACTGGGTCTTTAAAGAGCTGACTCTGGAAGGGATGGGCTGACCTTCTCTGACTGCCGGTGGCCGGGGTCAGTGGCCTGCTGCTCCAGCAAGGCTGTCGCTCGAGGCTGCATCTCTCCCAGCAGCTGGTGCTAGAAGCTGCCTTGCTCCAGCCCGGCCGTCCTGTCCTCATACCCCGGCCTGACAGCTCTCCATGAAGCACACGTGTTAATTATCTTGCCACTGCTGTAATTTCTCCCCACAGTCCATTAATTAAGGGGTCACAATCCCAGAGCATGTTTACCCAATAAGCTTTCTTTTTTAATTAACCTAATTGCTTAGAGACTGACAAAGACCCTGCCCTTCTCCTTCCCCTGGTAGATTAGCAGATGACAAACACACTTCCACGCACAGCTCATCCCACATGCGCTGGGTGGTGGGGGGTGCACAGCCGACCTCCGCACCGCGGGGCCCTCTCCTACGTGCTCACACGTGCTCAAACAAGCTTGATTTGGGGTCACCGGCTGTGGCTCCTCAGGTCGGCGCCCGGGTGGGCTGGTTTGCACCCACGTTTCTGTGAACCGCCAGCAAATGCGGCCCCAACTGAAGCAGAACCTAAAACCACAGTGTAGGCTCCATGCTGGGATCCCCCCTGCTGAGCCGACCTAGGGTGCACTTCTCCAGCCTTCATCCTGGGAGAGGTGAGCCACCTTAGGGGCCCTCTACCTCCACTGTCGCCAACAGCTGACCCATGCTGGTGGGAGGGGCAGGCGGGCTGCCCCATTTATAGGAGCCAGGAGCAGGTGCCAGGAACCAGCCTCCTTCTGAGCTGCTCTGAGTGGAAAGAACGTGGACCCTGGGGATGGAGCTTGGCGGAGCCCTGTGGGGCTAGTTTGGAAAGGCCTTGTGTCTATCACCCTCTCAGACATCTACCTAAGAAGACTGAAAACAGGGGCTCACACAGACACTGCATGCACATATTCATGTCAGCACACACTCACAAGGGCCACACGTGGGTGAGTGGCTCGGCAAGTGTGGTCTGCCCACGTGGTAGAGTATTCAGCCTGAAAAGCAAGGGAAGCCCTGACACCTGCCACTATGCAAATACACGTCAAGAACATGCTAACAGAGACATTTAGATATAAAAGGTCACATGTCATACGATTCCATTCATGAAACGCCCAGCCAGGCAGATTCACAGAGACAGACAGGTGTGTGGTTGGCAGGGCCTGGGGGAGGGGCAGGGTGGTGAGTGGCTGCTCCGGGGCCCGGGATCTGCTCTGGGGTGAACGCAAATGTTTTGGGCCTGTGTGGAGCCGGCTGCATGGCTTTGGGAGCACGCTAGGTGCCAGTGAGCTGTTTGCTTTAAAACCATTAGCTGTGCTTTGTGAATTAAAAAAAGAAGAAAAAGAAGAACACCTCAAAACACATACCCTGCTGCTGTCCCTCACGTGAGCTGGACCGCGCAGGACCCTGCCTCCTGTCTGTGAGGGAGCTGGGCTGGGACCCAGGGAGTCGGCTGTGCCTTGGGGTCTTGCTTCCGTTAGAAGCAAGGACCACAGCACGCAGGGAGCACATTTATTAACTTCTTTGCAAGTGCGAACTCTCTCAGGGGGAGATAATTAATTCACGTCTGCTGAGGCAAGCACCGGGGACGCCCAGGGAGAGAAGGTTCCAGTGTACATTGTTCTCGGGTGGATTAGGGGTGCTCAGCCGTCCTCGGCCTACCTCTGCCCGGCTCTCCTGGCGTCCGGCTGTGCTGGGCAGGCCCGCCAGTTCCGTGGAAGTTTACGTCTCTTTAATAAAGATTAAGATGTCAGAGGGCCAGCGTTGCACAAAATCCCACTTTTATTAACTTCTCATTACCAGCTGAAGAGCGAAGCCCATTTCTGAACTTCTGAAGCGGCGCGTTCCCCGAGAACAGTTATTAAATATGCATTTATGATGACTGGAGCTCACCACGGCTCCTGCTGACTAAGCAAATGGGCTGCTCACTGCCCTGGCTGGACTTGAGACAATGGGGGCTTAGAGAGAGGTGACCAGGCAGCCCCACCTGGCCTAGAGGGTGCCCCTCAAAGGGAAGGGGCTGGGCTCAGCTGTGACCTCTTCGGCTTTGCGAGGCCCAGGGAGCCTGGTGATGGCCAGGGCATCACAGAGAACAAGGGTCCCAGCCATGCCCGGGAGCAGGTCCAGGGGCCTCCTTGGGCACTGATGACAAGTGCGCTGTGCAGCTGGACAGCTCTGTCCAGCTGCGGCTCACTGTGATCTCCCCTATCCATTGCCCTCAACTCGCATTCCCAGGACAAATTGAGGTGGCCCCTGGAACCACCAAGCCCTCCTCCTGAGCTGTGTCCTGCAGCAGCCCATAGCCCTCTGGCTCTCCCCGTCTTCTGCCCAGACACCCAGGCCAACTGGCTCCCTCCTCCCGGAACCTGTGGCTTCTGCCTCAGCCCCAGCCCCTGGGAGATGCTCTTGCTGAGGCCACAGTGGCAAAGAGCCCAACCAAAGCTCACTCTGCCTCATCCTTCTGGGTCATCCTCCATCCCACTCTTAGGGACCACTCCCCCTCAGCCTTGGCAGCTCTTCGAGCTGGGGCTTCTCCTGCTCCCTGCCAGCCTCAGCTCCCTCCTGTGCCCTGGCAGGTTTTCTGTTCCCTGGGGTAGGGGTGTGGTCAGTTGCCCAGCCCAGGGCTTCTCCATGCTCATAAATCTACATCCAGCTTCCCATCTTCAAATGTCCCCACTCTACCATTCCTGGCAGGGTGGCAGCGGTCTGGACCCACAGGCTGTCCCTGTTCCCTGAACATACCCAAATACGCCCATGTTGGTCACCTCCCACTTCTGCTCCTCCACCTGTCTGCAGCCCGTGCCCCCACCCAGTCCTGGGATAAGCCTGTCCCCCTGCCTGGAATGCCCGGCTCTGCCCTCCACACCTTGTTTCCTCTCTGTCTTGGCGGCTCCTTCAACACCCCTGCCCCAGCCCTGGTCACACAGCCCCCGGTTTGTGGCCTGGAGAGCTGCTTGTTACTGGCAGCTGCACACAGATTTACTGCTTTGGATCTGAGTTTTATTTGCCTCTTCTAGGTGGAGCTTCTGGGCTCCTGATGCCCTGACTGTTCACCTCTGGGGGCTCAGGGCCTGCTCAGAAAACTGCAAGGGAGCTGCTGGGCTAGGTGGTGTCAGGCGGCTCACCAGCTCGGCCACTCAGGAGAAGAGGCTGCGATGGGGCGGGATGGCGCCCACCCTCCAACCAGGCCCGCGGGAGAGAGTAAGCGGCTGGACAAGCTACTGGGGCCCCCTCCGTCATCTGACCAGCAGTTGCTTTCCAAAAGACATCAGAGTTCTGCCCACATGTCTGATTTAAACTATGGGATAAGGTCCTTAGCTAACAATGTCCTCCAGGCAGTGAAGTGAGGTCTTGCGGATGGGAGCCGGGTCCGCCCACTCCCAGCCCTGCTGTGAGAACAGGATTCCCACCACCGACAGGTGGTCCCGTCTGGAGGGGCCCAGTGACAGGCCCAGCAGGAGGACAGCGTTCCCCACATACTTAGGATGGCCCCAGAATTCCGGTCTAGACCCGATTTGTCTGCACCTGGGGCAAGGCCAGCAGGAAAGCTCGGTGGGGGCAGGGAGAGCCAGCCTCCAACAGTCAGGGTGCTGGGTCCTGGGCTCTCAGGGGTGTTCTCAGGGTGGCCGCCCCATCCCTGGGCAGTCAGTGCAACTGGAAAGTAAGCGGAAGAGGCTTCTGGTGTCTGAAGCATCAGACACTCTCAGGGCAGATGGACGGACACAGGGTACAGGGTTCCAAGAGACCCTGGGGTGTGTACTGCCCCAATGCCTGGCCAGAAGCCACACACCAGAAGAACTGGTACCCCAGCCCCCCACCCACTGTCTGCTCAGCATTTCCCCCTAAAATAGGCCCTCCCCTGGGGCCCTGCCCTGTGCACACCCAGAGGAGCAGTAGCCCATCCCCACCCCACACCCCAGCAGAGTGGGTGTCATCCCTGGGGTCACATGCCCAGTGCACACTGGAGTCACTTTCCACTGTTGCCATCACTGTTACTGCTGTGCTATCTGCACTGAATTGCCTCCTACCACTTGTGGGTTCTCTTCAAGCTGCGTCCTTGTCCCAATTCTGTTATCCGGTTTTGAGGGCAGGGTGGCCAGGAATAGCCCATGCACAAGAGTGGAGGGAGATAGGGCCCAGGGGAGGCTCTGGCCAAATGTACCTCCTGCCAGGGCCAACCCAAGCCCATCCCTTGGGGGTCTGAAGTGAGGCCACCACCCTGTCTGAGGGGCTTGTTTTCTTGGTTGCCTGACTTTGCCTTCAGACGGACTTTCACCAGCTCACAAGTGGGGTGCTGCCCCTCGGTTCCCATACATTCTCCTGGGAGACGGCAGCCCTAGTTTTCAGAGTCTGGGGACCCCACGGACAGCAAAGACAAACTCATTGAATGAACAGAACCTCACATCTCACACTTAAGAGTGTGGAACCAGAGGACCTAGGACCCAGGTCCAAACCCTCAGGTGTCTGTGTGACCCTGGGCATATTACTTACTCTCTCTGTGCCTGATTTCCTCACTCATGGAGTGGCCACTGATCTGGGCCAGCCCTTGTAGTAAGTCAAGTGCCCAAGGAGACACCAGTGGCACACAAGCAGACGCAGTCTTTTCCCTGAAAACACTCTACACTGGAGGCTTTGATTCTTCTCGGAGGGCAACAGGGGATGGGGTGGGCACAGCACTGTCTTTTCCCCACCTGCTGCCTCATGGCCCCTGTGACCAGGAGCCAGACCAGCTATCGCGAAGACCCCCCTCATCAGCTGAGCACACCTGACCCACAGGGGATGCTTCTGAGTATCAACATGGGCAAAGGGTGAGTCGGGATGAATGCCAACTCTCCTGGGCTGGGCTGTCACCCCAAGGAGTGAGAAGCCAGCCGGGGTCTTGCTCAAGGGGTGTTGGGCAGGTCCTCCTGAGGACCTGGCTGGCACAGAAGGCAGACACAGTGGGAGGCCAGGTATGTACCACCACGTGTCCTGGTCATGGTGCCACCCCGGCCCCAGGCCCTGCTCCCCCCAGGTTGGGGGGGGCTCTCACTGCTGTGTAAACAGACTTCCCAGAGGCCTCTGCTTGCTCTCCTGTCTCCAGCTCTCCAAACGCACATTATGAATTAGTGGGCTTACTGGGAGGGCTGCCTGGCAGTTGAAAGATGTTTCCATGCATTGTGAAGCTGTGTGGAAACCAAGGCATGTCAGCACTGAGGACAAAGGAACTCAAGTGTTTGAAATGCAAAAATATTTTGACCTGACTGCATCATTTTTCAAAGGAAAAAAGTAATTCACGGCTCACAATCCACTTACTATCTTGCAGGAAGTCCTGTATTTCTTATTAACTCCCCAAGGCCTGCTTCTCTGTGTGAGAGGTCACCCGAGAGGGCCACAGTGTGAGGACCTTTATGAGTTTTCTTTCCGCCTTTTCCTGTTGTTTTTTCTTTTTAATACCTCATGTTTGTGAGGCACTCTCTGCGGCACTACTTCGTGCCCTGTCTCCTGGGGTCCTCTCCCGGGACTGGAGCAGGGTACAGAGTGTCTGCCCTGCATTGCCAAGTCAGAGACCAAGGCCCTGAGCACTGAAATGGCTGGTCCCGGTCACACTGGCTGATGGTGGGGCCGGCACTGGTCTTCTGATTCTCTACGATGTTCTCTCCTGTTCTCTTTGATTTTCCCATGTAATGACTGTGTCTAGATGGGACCACCAGGGTTCATCACCATCCATCATCACCCTCGTCACCATCATCATCATCACTACCATCACTGATGTCATCATATCACCACCACCACTATCATCACCATTGTATCACCAACATCACCACCACCATTATCACCATCATCACCACCACCATCATAACCACCACCATCATCACCACCATCATCACCACCAACATCACTACAACCATTATCACCATTATATCACCACCATCACCACCACCATCATCACTACAACCATTATCACCATTATATCACCACCATCACCACCACCATCATCACTGCAACCATTATCACCATTATATCACCACCATCACCACCATCATCACCACCATCATCACTACAACCATTATCACCATTATATCACTGCCATCACCACCATCATCACCACCACCATCACCACCACCATCACCACCACCATCATCACCACCATTATCACCATTGTCATCACCATCATCACCACCATCATCACTACAACCATTATCACCATTATATCACCACCATCACCACCATCACCACCATCATCACCACCATCATCACCACCATCATCACTACAACCATTATCACCATTATATCACCGCCATCACCACCATCATCACCACCACCATCATCACCACCATCAATATCACCACCATTATCACCATTGTCATCACCATCATCACCACCATCATCACTGCAACCATTATCACCATTATATCACCACCATCACCATCATCACCACCACCATCACCACCATCACCACCATCATCACCACCACCATCACCACCACCATTATCACCATTGCCATCACCATCATCACCACCATCATCACTACAACCATTATCACCATTATGTCACCAACATCACCACTATCATCATCACTAACATAACCACCATCACCATCACCATCACCACCACCATCACCACCATCATCACCATCACCACCATCCCCATCACCACTTTCACCACAACCATTATCACTACTATCATCACCATCATCATCATCAGCACCATCACCATTATACCACCCCACCATTGTCACTCTCACCATCCTCATCACCATCATTACTATAGCCATTACCATTATTGCCTTAATCATCAACAGCTTCATAAGTGTCACCATCATCTTCATCATCATTATCCTCACTCTGAGCCCTGAGCATGTTCAGGTGCTATTTGAAGTGTGCTATATGCATTGTAATTCACATAATCACAACCACAACTTTAAGGAGGACTCCATTTACATATGAGGACAGGTGCAGAGAGGATGAAGACATTCTCTGACAGAGCTTTGGCCTCCCAAGAATATCTTATCACCACCCAGTCTCGCAAGCCCACAGAGCATGCTTGTGGACAGGCCTTGGTGGGGGTTCTGGAGCAGCTCAGATGAGATGCCTGTGGAGCCAGAGCTGAGCAGAGTTGGGCCTGCCCCCCAAGAACCACAGGAATCACGGCAACTCGGGAAGGCACCCCTCCCCCCAGGTGCCAGAGCAGGTGCACCTTGGCTTCCCACAGCCAAAGCTGCCTTGTCCTGTTTAAGAGCAAAGAGATTCCCAGGAGAGTGAGGATATGTAGGGGGCAAAAGGAGGTGCATGCTGCAGGGGACATGTAGGGCTTCCCTGGAATTGTGTGGCAGGAACATCAGGGAGGCATGAAGAGTGTAAGATTTTGGAAAAATCAGGGCCCAGAAGTGAGTGAGAGGCCTTTGAGTGTCATAGAGACACTTTGGAACCAAAGGTTATTATTAGAAAAAAAATCCTGGGTGAGGGACTGATGAGCAGCCTCTGCTGCCCAGAGGAAGAGGAGGCTGGGACGCAGAGTGGCAGGCGGTCCAGAGCAGGGGGCAGGCCGGCAGCTCTGGAAGGGCCTTTACTTGGGGCTGGCTCCCCAACACAGACTTCCCTTTCTGACACCTGGATAGCCCGGAGGGTAGGGGGGCACATTTGCAACTCATGGCCTATGTGGCTTTAGGTGAATGAGCTCACTTCTCGGAACTGCAGTTTTCTCCTGGACGCAGAGGAGAAGGGTAGCCACTACCTCAGAGGCTGCCCCAGCACCCAGCAGATGTGACCTGAGCCCACCACCTCAGTGAGCAGGCAGAGTGGCTCTGTCACGCAGCAGATGTGACCTGAGCCCATCACCTCAGTAGCATGCAGGTATGGCTCTGTCACACATATCTGCACCTAAGGGGCCTTACGTTACAGACAGACAGGCACAGCCATCATGCGTGGCCCTCCACCGGCCCTCCTGCTTCGGCACCTGCCTTAACTCTCCTCTCTGAGAGCTCGGGCTGTCCCCCTGCCGTGCTCGGGCAGCACGTGGGCAGACATGGGCAAAGACAGCCTCCTTCCCCAGCCTCCCCCGAGCGGCGGCCAACCCAGACTTCCCTGAGGCCTCGTGTGGTGTTTTTCTCCACCTTGCCGGCTCCCTTTCCTCCTGCCTCTGCACTTCTTGTCCAAAACAGAAATACAAAGGGAGGAAATCTATTCAAAATTCCTCCTCCTCATTTTATTTTTGCAGCCCTCTGGGGTGCCCAAGCTTCAGATTCTCTTCCGATAATTATCTGCCCTTTCAGGGCCGTGGTAACCAGAGCTCTGGGCTTGGGAGGCAAGAAGAAAGCCCAGCCCGGCTGGGGCTTGAAGGACACTCTCCAGTAAACACAGAATGCTCGCACCCCTTCCCCTTCTCCCCATGTGAGTCTGGTAAAGTGGATTTTTTTTTTTTGTCTTTGAATCTCTCTCCTTACTCTCAGCTGATCCATGATGAACAACATACCAGACTCTTTATGTGATAATTTTCCATCCCAGGCAACAAAACATTTCTGTGGCTAATACTCGGAGTCTTGGCCATTGCTCAGAAATAACAGAGGCAAGGTTCCAACATAAAATAATAAGTCTTGCTTTTTATTACTTAATTTATCAACACTATACTGGAGAAACATCTTGTTAACTGGGTAAGAAGAAGCCGTTCGCTAAGACAGCCCTGGCTGATGGAAGTGGGTGTCAGGTGGGATAATGGATCCTGTTAGCATACAAAGAGGCCTCTGCTGAAAGACAGCATTATTCAAAGAAGGAAATATTATTAAATAAGAAAATGGTACACTCACACTGAATCTGTTGAATTAAGAATCTCACTCTTTCTGGCCAAAATCAATTTGTTATCCTCCTGATTGCCCCTGTATATATAACCGATGAAAAGGAAGAATTGCCCAGAAAAAGTGAGTACTTGGGATTTCCAAAGTACAGAGGCACAGTCAAGCCCACACGGCAGGATGGGGCATTTCTGCTTAAACCGAAGACACAAACAGCACAGCAGGCTATCAGAAGCTCAACCCCATGAGAAGTGTCTGATTCAGAATGGTGCAGGTGGAGGATCCCAGGGACCTGGGGACACAAGAGCAGAAGCTGTAGAGGCCCCTCTGTGCAGATGACGGAGGTCTCAGAAGAATTCAAACTCCAGGAGGGCAGAGACTGGAATCCACCCAGTGTCTCCAGCACCCGGGACAGCTCCTGCTACACAGTGGGTGCTTATTAGTGCCACCCTTGGATGGGGGGAGACCCCAAAATGCTCAGATGCTCAAACCCCTCATATGAAAGGTGGGGTAGGTTGGCCATCATACCCACAGGCTGTAATCTGCAGCTGATTGAACCCCAGGCAATGCTATTAAGTGAAAGACAGTTTTCAAACGCTAAACTGCAAAGCTCCAACCAGTGTGCTTGCTGAGCAGATGAAACGTGAATGAAAGGCATCTGGAGGACACAGAATTGGACGATGTGCCAGGAATTCATTGTACAAGTCAGTCAGGGTGAGCAAGGTTATGCCAACATAACAAACAGCCCTACAGACTCGGTGGCTTAACTAAATAACAAAAAGTCTTATTTTTTCTATAAGCTCAGTGTGACTCAGTGGGGTGGTTCTGCTTATGGTAAGGACTTGGGGGGGGGTCTCTCCAGAACTTTTTAGTTTGCCGTGCTGAAGGGCAGAGAACTCTGGAGGGAATCACATTGGCAACCAGCTGCTCAGCCTGGAAGTGGGGCAGTGATCATCCTTGTAGCCTCTGGCTGGATGGTGGCCTCCACTCCAGGGCAGGGGCAGAAAGCCCCCTCCTCTTGCTCCTGGCAGGCAGAGAGCCATATTTTGGGGCCAGCTGTACCCATGGTTCCTGTCCACATGAAGCTGAGCCCCAACATCCTGGGCTACAAGGACTTTAGAATCTAAGGGATTAGAAGGGCCTTCTGGTAGCCCCCTTTGCTCATCATGGGGTGTCAATCAGCACCAGCCCAAGCTCCTCACACACACAAGTCCTCACGCTGACAAGCTAAACCATCCCCATGGACACCACGTCACCAACAGGCACCTGCATTTCCTCTATTTCTCCCCAGTTTTTCATGTACATCTTTATGTGTGTGCTCATATTTTAAGATGTGTGTGAGACATGCCACCTTGTGAAAAATTTCTAATTTTTGAAATGAATATACTTATTTTTGAGCAATTTTAGACTTATAGAAAAAAGAGTGAAAAGTAGGGAGCCCCCTGGCCCTCTTCTGCCGCCCCCCACATGCTGCACGTGTGACACACTGTCACGGTGGACGGGTCAGCATTGGCACGCTCCTAGCCCTGCAGCCCAAGGCCACACCAGAGTCCACGCTGAGGCACACACTCCATAGGTCTGCAAAGATGTGCGGAGACATGTATCCGTCACTGCAGCCCCTTGCAGAGAAGTTTCACACCCCTAAAAATCCTGCATGCTCCCTCCCCAGCCCCTGGCTGCCCACCATCACTTCACTCTTCCCACGGTTCTTCCTGTTCCAGAAGGTCAGGTGGCTGGACCAGAGTCGCCGCCTCCACAGACTGGCCGACCTCACTTGGCAGCTTGAGTGTGCATGTCCTCCATGTTCTCTGGGGGTGGGGGGGACGGCAAGGCCCTCTTTGCAAGGCTGATGATCTCAGTTTCTCTCAGTGGGCTTCTGGGATACCTCGACTGACCTGGCTCCTCTGGTGATGGGCTGCTTGAACCAAAGATCAGGGCCTCTCTCTCAGGGGGCGAGCGGGCACACTGAGGGTCCCTGGGCTGGTGAGGTGGGCTGGGGGGCTGTGTGCCTACTTGATGGGGCACTTTTCTGCGTTCATGGTTTCTGTGCCGGGGCCATGGGCCTCATTCTTCAATGACATTGCAAGCCATTGCCTGCACTTCAGCTTGAGATCTGGGAGCTAGTTGGGGGTCAGCTCACTGCCACCTCCTCAGAGAGCCTGCCACAGCAGACTGCACCATCGTCCCTAATAGTCACTGTCCCCACACCCACACCTGCTGCCCCAGGACTCATTTCCACTCCTGTACTCCTGGCTGTGAGATGAGACAAAGGGCCCATTCTGTGTGAGGCCCAGTGGGGATTAGGTGTGTCTGCTGCCCTCTTCTGTTGCCACCAGAAGGACAGTATGGCCCTTGATGGTCACAGGTCCGAGGAGGGTGGTAGACATTCAGGGCAACTGGACCCAGCCATCAGCACAGAGCAGGCCCCGCCACCCAGCCCACATCATGATGTGTACGTGAGTTAGCGAGAAGTAGCGAATGTTGTTTCAAGCCCCTAGTTCTGGGATAGGGTGTTAACCAGCATCGTTGTGACAACAGCTGGCTGATACACCTGCTTCCCAGGACTCCAGCTTGCTCCCCTCTTGCTTTTGGGGGAAATTCCTGCAATGCCTGGCAGCCTGGCTTGCATCTGGGGGGCACCCTGGGGCAGAGTGGTGGGACACAGCACTAAGAGCACTAACTTGGAGGCATTTGAAAGCTTGTCTTCCTCATTTAATATGCCACCCGAGGCAAGGGACTCAAGCTCTGTGCCTTATTTTCTCATTTGGTAAAGGAGGGACGGTTACATCTAGATGGGGTAAAAACGAGCTGTAACACACACCGGGGCACGTGGCGAGCATTCTATAAAAACAGTCATAAGGACAGCAGCAGCAGTGCCTGGCACGTAGGCGGCGTTTGGCAGAAGACCACTGAGTTGGGGCAGGGCAGGTGCACCCCACGTCTCCACACCCGCACCTGCACTTCTTCTCCCTCACACCCCTCCCATCTCAGCATGAGGCTGAGCAACAGTCAGTCCGACAACAATAGTGCGCCTGGAAGCCACTGTGGGGAGTACGCCAGGCAGAGGCTTGGCGCCAGCTGCACCCCACCTGGGACACCCCATGTGCACATACCCTGGTGTCAGCATCTGACACATGGAAGGCTGGGATGCTGGTGGGTCTGCAGCCCTCTCCCGGGACCTGGCTGCCCCATCCCAGTGCAGGTGCCCTTGCCAAGAGCAGGTGGCTTCTTACATCGGGTGTGGAGCCTTCCATGAGGAGTCCTGCCTCCTCCAGAGGGTTTCCCCCAGATGGGCCTCAGAGACCGTCCCAGTGCAGCCCCTCCTAGCAGAGTGAGTTCCCATGGAATTTTCCTCAGGGCTTACAGCAGACCTGGACCTTGAGGAGCTACAGACAGCCCCTATCCTCTCTAGGGACCAAGGCCCATCCAGGGCCTCATCTGGAAACTGCTGGCTCTCCAAGGAGAATCAGGTACACAGCCACGGCCCCCAACTGCCCTCATGGGGAAAACAGCCTCTGGGGACAACAGGCCTTTGGAGCCCAGGTGCTCAACCTGCCCCGAGAGAGTGTGCCACACTCCCTTCTGTATTGGCGTGGAGAAGCAACTTCAGGGTGTCAGGACTTGGGAGGACGGGCACAGAACGACATCACTGTGAGCAAAGGACCAGGCCACGAGGAGGGGACCCCAGCACCCATGCAGTTGGGACCTGGCTGGAGAGGGACCCAGCCACACTGACCGCTTGTTTTGTATAAACCCTGAATCTGACCTTACATCCAAAATGACAGTGATCTTGGCCGTGCAAGCACAGCAGGTGTTTTGGGGGGTGGGCAGCCGCACTGCTTCCCCTCTGGGAGTGGCAGTCGTGGGAGGAGAGAACTCCCGGCCCAACCTGTCACCACGGGACTCTGCGAGGTGTGTGTTTGTGCATTTAAAGCAGAAGAGGCTGGACGGGCCTCAGAGCCCATCTATTTTCCTCTCCTAATAGCACGGCACAATTTAATTAACTCAATATTGCACCCACCTGAAGATTACGGACAGAGTTTATTGACCCACCATCTGGCTCCCATAAAGCGCGTAATGTAGCCAATAAATCCTGCCTCAGAAGTGGGTGCTGGTGAGAGGCTGGGGCCTTCCCTAGCACCCTCCTGCAGGGGCCGCTTCGGGACATCAGGTGGGGTGTGAGGAAAGGCAGCGGGCCCTGGGCAGGCCCCGGGAGCTCTGGCCACTGCAGTGCCATGACCACACAGAGGCTAAGAGGCTTGGCACATGGCAGCCTCAGCCCTCGGCGTGGGACCTGCAGAGCTGGGCGACAGCTGCCTTCTTACCAGCTTAGTCCCCACAGCATACAAGGCAGTAGAGACTCTGCTTGTCCCCTGTCTGCAGAGCTGTGGACTTCAAGGCAGAGGACAGAACCAGGTCCAAAAGGGGGTGGCCTGGCCCAGCTTCCCAGGGTCTCTGGGGTGGGGGGAAGGCCCCTTTGTTTACATTCTGGGTTAAGGCATGTTCCCAAGTTCTGAGTTCAGTCCTGAAATGTGTCATGTTTTATCCGCTGCTGAGATTCAAGTTTCAGCAGGAAGTGTTAACAGGGTGGGGCTCGTTTCTATTGCCAGAGAAGGGTCCCTAGAGCCCCCTGCTCTATGCCTGGCCAGGGACCACAAGGCCCTGTGGCTCCTTCTCTGTCTCTCCCACACCCCTTCTCTAGGGCCTTAGGTGTTTCCCAGGGATGCTCCCGGTGAGAAGCAGAGTCCCCGCACTCTCAGGCGAGGGAAGGTGAAACAGAGAAGCGGCCTCCTCAGACACAGCCCTAGGGACGACCGAGGCAGGTAATAAATTACTGCACAGGAAATTAATTAGCTGCACCTCTCTCAGCCTAATCTGCTGGTTTAAGCTGATTTAAGGATCCTTAGGTTGAGTGGGGGTGGGGTAAGTGGAATCAACTCCATTTAGAAGGGAGAGGCAAAAGGTGACATTTATAAAGTCGTCACCCAGCCTGAGGCTGCCCGTAACTCACCTCAGGCCATGCTAACGGGCCATTAATCACCCTTATCGAGGCTGTGAAGGGGCCACCGCAGGACTGCCCCACCCCAGGGGGCAAGTTCAGGTGCTGGGAGGTGGCAGAGGTCAGAGTCCACCCAGGGCCCTGGCTGCACCTCCAGGCTGGAGCCTGGGGCCGGGCCCCTCCCTCGGCCTGGTTTCTGCCCTGGGAACTGGAGCCTCAGAAGCAGCCTCCCCAGATGAGCCTCCACCTGTGTGAACATGGGGCCTTCCAGGGAGGGGGAAGGGAAAGGGACACCCAGGGGTCCCGGGGCCGCTGGCCGGCACTGTCTAGGGCAGGGGCCCGGCGGAGGGGCTTCCTTCCCGCGGCCACTGCCGCATTACACCTCTCCACTTGGCAGCCTTTGATTCAGCAGAATCAAGGATGCAAACTTCTTAGGAGTACTTAGTTTCCATGGCAACCGGAGCTGACCTCAACATTCTTGTTCTCAAGAGGGGACTGACTTTACTATATGTTCATTCACTGAATTAATGGACTCCCGGTTCTTTTATCAGCAGCCCAGGAACAATGGAAAGGGAGACGTGTCGTCAAAGGGCTTTCAGCCACGGTCCAGCCTTTTGTCAGCGGCTTACTGCGCCGAGCGAGTCTATTCAGGCTGAGATTATCAAAATCAACTCGGGGCTGTCTCGGGGGCAACTAAACACACTTTGATTTCATAAAGACATAACCGATCCCGCATGCAAATTAATAATTTTGATTGCAGGGTTCTTAGGGTTGGGGGCTCTGGTGGGTTTCCCCGTGCTGAGGCGCAGTTGTGGACAGTCGCGTCTGGGGTAGCGCTCTGCCGGGTTCTCAGAGCTCTGCCGGTCCTTGCGCTGGCTGGCTGGCTGGCAGGGCAAGAGGAAAGCGTTTCTGAAACTCACCTCGCGGGGACCTCAGTGCAGCTGAGGGTAAGCAAGTGGAGGGTGGCCACAGGGAAGCTTCCAGCCCCAGCAGGGAGGGGCGGAACTGACTTGGCACGTCAGCACCTGCTCTGGAGCTGGGTCTCCCCTCCCACCCCAGCCCTCCAGCCACTCGGAAAATACCTCTGCATCCCCCAAGGAGAGGACACAAACGCAGAACCACCTGCTCAGACTGAACACAAACTGTGGTTCTGTGCCGTGCTAAAATCATCCGTGTAGCCTGGAATTCTGTGAATTAGTCCTCTGAAACAGCCAGGAGTCACAGCCTGGTGGCGGCCGGCCTGTTTGGACCTCGAGGTGTGTGCCCCCCCCCCCCCAGAGTAGTCATTGCACAAAAGACACTCAGCAGTTGCAGTTCAGTCTGGTCTTGCCTTCCGGGAGCCGCCCGGCTCTCATTCTGGGCCCCAGAGTCATCCTTCGAGAGCCCCAGGTCCCCACTGGAGGGACCCAAGAGACCTCTGGAAGTCCCGTTACCAGAGGGCTTATGGCCCGGGCCAGGCTATAGGAAACATCCCCTCAGCAGCCCAGCGGGACAGGACGTGGTCCTAACATCCAAATAATCATTTCACAAATTATCATAATTATCAATCAATCACCCTGTTTGGATAATGCGAGGCTGGGCTATCAGATGACTTTTATGACCTGTAGCATTTTGTACGTAATAATAATAACAGGGAAAGATTTATGGACCCATCACCATCCCCTCTTCCCGCGGTATGAGTTTATTAGCTCTCTGCCCTCCCTGCCCCTCGCCCTGGGGGCTGGCTGGGGCTGGGGGCACATTTTTCAGAAGCTTCTGAAGAGGCACCATTTGTGGGTCCCCACTCCTAGGTCCACTGATGCAAATTCCAGATATATGTATTGGGGGGTGGGAGGGAAGGGTAGAGAAAAGGAGAAGAGAAAATAAAAAAGAAAAAGGCCACTTCCTTTTGTTTGTGTTTTCTCCCCAGTTCTGTATTAACACGTCCTTCCTTTTCAAGCCGGTGAAGGAAACAAGATACCCTGGACAAAGGGAACGGCTGTCGTGGCCTGTGCTCCCCTTTTCATATCACCAAAGAGATTGAATCAAAATTCTTTCAGCCGATACCATCTCCCGGGTGGACTGCACTCTTGTTAACGGATAAATTCAAGCCCTCCAGAAAGTCAAAGAATAAATTTAAGCCTTTTGCCAAATGTGTATCCTATTGGATTTTGATAAGACGGCCATTGAGCCTTAATAACGTCTTCCATCCATTCCAGCAGCCCTTAACACGGCTCTTTATTTGTCCCCAAAGCCTCTTCCCCCGGCCTTTTTATTACCAGCTCCTGCAGGCTCTCCAGGGAGCTGCGCGCCCCAGTGATGGATGGACAACTGGCTAGATTATCTCCTGCAGATGTTTGCTCTCCGAGCCTCAGGCTTTCCCTCTAAGTAAACAGAGACTAAAGAGAGCGTCGCGGGGCAGTCCCAGAGGTCCAGGCACTGCGGCTAGAAAAGACGGAGGCAGCCGACCTGCAGCCAAAGTGACTTTTAGGGGACAGCTAGTGACGGAGCCCAGGGCGCACACTGAGGGGGCAGAGGGCCCCGGGACGGGGCGGGCACGTGTAAGCACCAAAGCTTGGGGCTGCAGCCAGCAGGGCAGGCAGTGCAGGGGGGGAATGGGGGCAGAACGAGAGGGTTCGGGAGGGATGGGGAGGCGGGTCCTCTGTGCCAGGCAGTGGCCCTATCCCCAAACTTATAAGCTACGGCTGCTGCTGTCACTCTGGCAGGAGCCCTGCCCTGTGCTGCTGGGCCGTCCATGGTCCTGGGTTTGAATTCAGTACCTCCAAACTCCTCAGGCCTGGCTCTCTTGCCTATAAATTCTGAGTGAAGGTCTGTAGCCTTCAGAGCCTGGTTTCTGGGGTAGGCTCAGTGGCTCATGCCTGGAGGCCGAGGAGGACAAATCACTTGAGATCAGGAGTTGGAGACCAGCCTGAGCAAGAGCAAGACCCCATCTCTAAAAAATAGTCAGGTGTTTGTGGCAGGTGCCTATAGACCCAGCTACTTGGGAGGCTAAGGCAAGAGGATCACTTCAGTCCAAGAGTCTGAGGTTGCTATAAGCTGTGGCAACACATCACTCTACCCAGGGTAAAAGTGAGACTCTGTCTCATAAACAAACAAACAAATAAGAACATGGCTCCCCAACACTTATAACTCACTGCAGTAATGTCTCCATAAAACAGCAACTTTTATGCACCTCACACATCCAGCCATTGATTGAATTAACATTGCTACATTTCACTAAAGTCGATAAAGAACAGGAAGTAGAATCCTCCTGCAGATGGACAAATGGAAGCTCAGAGATGTTGTCCACCCAGTCTAGGTCACACAGCACCCTCGACGCTCCCAGGGTGCCTTTAGGTGACCCTACCTACAAAACTGACAAGCCAGAGTCCTCGTCCTGTCACGCTGAATTCATCCTGAAGCCAGCACATCCATGCCTGCAAAGTGATGTTAGTTGTAACCAAATCACACACATGCACACGGTGCCAAGCTCACATCTGCTTCTGAGGCAGGCCCTGCTATCTGGACAGGAGCCTGGGTGAGGCTATCTGTACTGGTCGTCAGCCCCTGTGCACAAACCCTTCACCTTTAAATTCCAGCATCTCTCCTGGGGCTTCTGGCAACATAACTGGAGGGCCCAGATTTAAGCACCAGGGTTAGGTTTTTTATCACCCCACGAAGTTGACCTTGGACAACATTTGAATCCCCCAAATGTTGAAATGGCCATGCTCAGTGAGAGACTGAAAAAAATGTTAGGGTTCAATTCGGGGGGCCTTGAAGTGCTGCACGGCAGCTTCTCTGGTGAGAGGTGCCCTGAGGACAGTGGGGACACCCCCATGCAACTCCCACCCACCCCGGCTGGCCTGCAGGGCAGTGGGAGGGCAGCCCTGGGCTGGGAGCGGGAAGGCCTGTTCAGAGGGCACACCCTGCCGCTCTGTGCTGTGAGGTCAGGTCTCTCCATTCTGCCTCCACATTCTGCCTCGCTTGACCCGGCTCTCCCGTCAGGCCTTCTTGGGACCTGGGTAGGAAGGGATGCCCCCACCACACAGGGCACAGCCGGTGCCTGGGCAGACTCAGGGAGCACCTTGACAAACAAGGCTTGGTGGACTCATTTACTGAACAACGCGGAGGGCACAGACGGCCAACGGCTAGGGCTGGGTGCAGCGCCCACTCCTGTCCTCATCCTGCCTCCTCCTGTTCCCATTCAAAAGCGTCCAGACCTGGCCTCTTCATGGCCCTTTAAAGTTAGACTTGACCTTTTGACCCTCTGCCTTGACCCTTGTACCCAGCCAGGACAGGCCATCCCCGGACAGATTCATCACCTCCTAACCTCCCTTCAGGCCACCTCAGGAGGAACACATTCAGGAGCAGTGAGTCTCCCCATGCCAGACGGGCCAGTGACGCGTTCATGGCGGGGGACCACAAATGCCACCATCACTCAGCAAGATCAGAACTTGCTGCGGGTCAGTTTCTGGGAGGTGAAAATGCCTCAGTTCCTTGAAATATAGCCAAGCTGCTTACTGCCTTACTGCCCTGTCTCCTTTAAGAAAATATAAAATTGTTTAAAGCAGCAGGAAAGGAGAAAGAGAAAGAGGGAAATAACCTTGTGGGAAGTTGCACCCAGTGTGGTCGGGGTGCCCTGGAAAGGACCCGGGTCTCCCCTGGGCAGGGGGTACTGAGAATGGACACCTTTCGCCAGAAGAGCGGGTCCCACTGAGGCTGGCTGCAGACATGGGAGAATTGGGGATGACAAGGTACTAAACCCACTCACTGCCAACATCGTTATTGCAGGACAAAGAGTCTCCCAATACAGCATTTTGTCCAAAATCAGTGTCTCAGGGGTTGAACCTGAGGCCGCCCCTCCCTGTGGACAAAACAGGTGGCAGGTGCCTGTCCCGTCTGGGGAGCGCCGCCGAACGCCTCGGCTCCGACCATGGAGACTTGGGGCTATCTTTTCACTCGGGGCACAGAGGGGCCCACATGACGCGAACTCTCAGCTCATGGAGCATCAGCTCCCTCACCAACCACCAATCTCACAGTGGCCCTGCGTGCACGTCCGAGTCACAGAATCCAGGGGTAGTTTTGATCCAGGGACACTGACAGACCTGCTGACTCACCATCAGGCGCCCTCTGAGTGTGACCTCAATGAGCCGGACCCTCTCTGCTGAGTCATGCTTGGAAGCAAAGATGCCCAGAGAGAGGATACCACTTCTATCTTAAGGGAAAACCCCCAGTATGGGTTCAGCCACCTTGTGGGCGCACGTCTGTGCTCGTGTGTGCGCCGCAAGGGACGCATATGCACACTGGTGACTGGGCTCCTCCTCCTGCCGTCTGGACTGCGGCCTGCAAGCCCAGGAGTGTGCCTGGCTCTGAGTGTATGCTCCCCCCAGTGCACGTGTGCGCAGGCTGCCACACCTGGTTCTCTCTCTGGACCTTTCGGGGCTGCTGTCTGTCCCCCAGCGCTTATGCCATCAGTCAGCAGAGAGGGAGCTGGTGCCACATGGACACTTTTTCCTTGCCCTAACGGTTTGCATATTTAGAGCGATGCGGGGGCTTCTTTGGGAGTCATGAGTGCAGCAGAAGCACCCCACCCCTACCCTCGTGCCCACCACACTCTTTTCCTGTGATTTTTCAGTGAGGACGGCTAAACAGCTAAACAAGCACCAGCTGCGTCTGGTCTGTTCACTCTCTGCCCACACAGCCTCGCAGGGTCCCCACGGGCACAGTACTCTCCTCCAGCCTCAAGACTCAGCGAAGTCCCCCACCAGCCTGAACGTAAGCATTGTCCTGGTCACATGGAAGCCGCCGTTCTGTGCACACAGGGCCACCAGGTAACGCACTTCCCTGGGACCTCCAGGGACACACACCTGGACACTCACAACTCAGGGACAACTGAAATCAGAGTCGGCCGAAGGGCAGCGGACGCAGCAGGGGCCTCCTACCTTTTTGATACAGCCCTCCTGGGACGACGCTTCTGCATCGGTCAGTATTTGCTGCAAAGCAAGGGAGAGGGGCTGTTAGTCTCTGACAAGATGCTGATCACAAGCTGCTGTGGGCTTTCAATCAATCATGAGAGTGACCAAGGATGTTCCCAACACCGCAGGGGTAAAACCTAGTGGCTTCTAGGTAATGTGAATACAGGGCTGTGCTGATAACCAGGACCCTTTACCCGGACAGAGGTTCCCTGTTTGCTGAGGACTCTGGGCCTCTCCTCAGGACCGTCACCTCCCTGGAGAGGCGCAGCTGGGGACACAAGAACACCACAAGTGCATCACGACTCCTCTGAGTCCCACCAGCAATTGGAGCTGCTGTGTTTAGAGATAACTCTGCCCTGTGGGTGGGGGGTGCAGGAGGGGAGAGACAGTCTTGCCCTGGCAGGGTTCACAGTCTGGCGAGGGAAGGGTCATGCAGGACCCAGGACAGGGTGGCTGGGAGGGTTTACAGAGGTCATGGACACCCTGGGGAGGGCTGGCCCAGGGCTGCGGCAGGGGAACCAGCAGATGCCATTTCTCTGCTTCCCCTTCTCTGGCAAACCAGAGGCCGCAACATATTAAGGTGTCTTTACGGAGGGGATCTCCCTCCATGGTTTTTGGAGGTGCTTCTGGAAGAAAATCAGTCTAAGGCAGAAGGTGTGGTGCCCAGCGCGTGCAAGTGCCCTGGGAGGCCACTGAGGGACCCAGTGGTGGCCGGCGCCCGAGCCCGGCTTCCTGCTCACGGATGGAGCTCACCACAGAGTGAGCTCTGCTCACAGAGAGCAGAGAGGCTGTCAGCCCTGTGGAGCTTCCTCCCACCCACATGGCTTCAACTCGGCTCTTTCCTGGGCCCTGTTCTGGAGACCCGTAGCATCCCGCCAGCGTCTCCTCTTAAAAACCACCAAGCTTGGCTCCAGAGGGGTGGCGTTTCAGCGACTGGTCCCAGAATGCTTTCTAAGCTAAGCAAACTGACAAATTAGCTGCAGAAATTGGATTTTTCCCTTGCGGACCGAAAGTGGCCGTGCACAGACGTGTGTATGTAAATTGCAATGTCGTTCCCATAAGAACAGAAACCAAGACTGAAACTAATACTTGAAAAATAAGGGGAGAAACAAGGTGGAAGCCAAGGATTTCCCTCCGTAGCCCCTTAGAATCACACCGTGGCTCCTAGAAATGACAAGGACCCGTGTGCAGTGCCCGTCGGTGCCCGCCGGCGCAGGTGGGAGAATGGGCACCGCGCTCCAAGGGGCGGGTCGACTCGCCCAAGCTCAGCTGTAATAACAATAAGTCATATTTTTAAATGTTGAGAATTCTAACCAATTGGGGATTTTATGTTTCTTTTAATAGATTCTGAAACTGTGGTTTGGAGAGTGGTTGTAAGTTCAAACAAAGAGAGAGTGAGAGTAAGAAAAGGTGAACTCTGCAGAGGAGACTCCAAGCAAGTGTCCAGAGGACAGCCCGCAAGAGTCAGGGTCACTGGCTCTCTGCCCCGCTCGGGGCCGGGAGCCTGGGGCTGGCCTTAGCTGCCGGGTCGAGGCTGGCCTGTGCACAGGCCTGCATTTCTGCTGTCTTTCTCTCTGCTTTCCTGCTGAATCCAGGACCAGGGAGGCTGACTGGACTCTCACTAAGTGCTGAGACTGGAGGGATCTGTGAGGCTGACCACTTGGACCTCAGAAAGGCCCATGGCTTCCAAGAAAGGCCTGTACCAACAATGCCCAAAGTCAGAAGTCACCTTTGCGCATCCCCTAGGAGAGAGATGGACCTCTGTGCACCACGGTATGGCCTGGCCTGTACCCTGCACACCCTCACCCAGCAGGGACAGAGACCAAGGTCTGTGTCACGCGGGGTGCGGGACCCATGCTGTGGGCCACAGGGTCTCCTGAGCTGGGTTAAGTTCTGTGGTTCATCAACCCTGATAGCTTTCTGAATTGGCGGCTTGAACCAGGAGAAAAACTGAGCTTTACTTTTTCTAAGGAGAACAGCATTTTACACACCCTGTTAGGGGCCCCATCCTCACTCAAGCCACGAGGCAGCAGGGACAGGCCAGCACCCAGATACTTCGCCAAGCCCCTGAGCGTGTGATGAGCATGTGGAGAGACAGTGGGGCCTCTCTGGAGAGCAGTTTATACCAGCAGCGCCCAGCAGCACCGAGGCTCAGCTTGCTCATGGTCCAGCATCCCTGAGCACTAGGGTGAGTGGCAGGGCCAGCGTGGGCTTCTGCATCCAGGTAAACCAACTCTGGAAGACAGAACCAGTGAGGAGGGCACCGCCTGTCCACTGTGCCGGGGCCCCTGCTGGAGGCTGCGCAAAAGGCCCCCAGGAGCACGGAATACTCGGTCTGGAGGGGCCGGGGTTAGGGGTGTCCAGCCATCTACAGAAACCACCTAGGCCCAGGGCAGCTTCCGTGAGAGGACTCTGGGGAGGGGCACTGGCTGTCTGCACCCCGCAACAGGATGGTGGCCCTGTTTTCACTTTGACGCTGGTGGCCTAACCATCCTCTGTCCCCGTCCATGACCCCTGTTTGAGAGGTAGCCATGTGAAACACCAATACACCCTGTGCCTTGCAGGACACATGAGATACCTTGAAAGCATGGGGGAGTTTTCCAGACAAATTCTAACTATGGTCATCTGACAGACAGGATCAGAGGTCCCCATGGACTCCTAGTCAGCTCACCAGAAGGTGTGGAGGTAGGACTTGTCCATTCCTGGAGGGCTAGGGGCCGCATCCTGAGAACATGCCCCTACCCCGGTCCATGTGGACAGTGGCTGAACCAAAGCCGTGCCAGGCTGGCGGGAATTTGGGTGTCCAGGCCCACCCACAAGAGAAAATACATGCAGGGCCTACTGCTCTGCTGTCCACAAGATGCTGGGGGGCTCGCAGGCCACAGACAGAGCCCTTCCTGCTCCTCCAGGCTCGGGGACTGAGTCTGAGATGCCCACACCCATCCTGCCTCACCCAGGAGCCCCTGGTCAAACCGGCATGTGATGTGATCTCAGGAGCACGGTGCCCCCCACGCCTATTCCCCACCCGCGCTCTCAGCAGGGGACCTGGCATGCTGAGAGCAGACACATGGCCTCCTCCCACCACTGTGCAGCCCCTAAGCTCAGTTGAACACTGTCTAGGCCCAACTGTATCCCGCAGTTCTTGGGCTGAGGTGGCGAGAGCCACCATCCTCTGTCAGAGGCTCAGAAGCGGTCACTTGGGATGGCGTATCTTAGGGTACCCATGTCATGACACCCGGGAGCCCTTCCCTCTGTTCCCAGAGAGGTAGATGGGTCTGTGCGTGGGTTCAAAGTGCCCCTTCCTACTCACTAGGGCTTGTCGTCAGGTGGGGGTACAGAGCTGGACATTCCATAGACACTAGAAGTCCAGGATGCTGCGTACAGTGTACAGACCGAGGGGCTGGTGGGAACCTCGGGCAGGCGCTTCACCTCCAGGCTCCACAGTTCTCTCTACAGGTTCTTAGAGCACAGAACACAGCTCCCCGTGGTCACTGGGGCAGAGAATGTGGTCACAGATGATGTTGGGTTACCCCCTCCCACCACCACCCATACCTCCCACCCTGGGAGGAAGGAGGCACCCAAGGACGGAAGGACGGGAAGGGAAGAAGCTCCCTCTTACAAGCGGAGGACCTGAGCCAGGTTCCGGACCTGCCTGCTGGACATGCGGACGTCCTGGCAAGTACAAATGTCCTTAACTCTGCCTGCTCACCCACCGCTGACCCTGGACGAGAAGCGGGCGGACACCCCCCTGGAGCCCCAGCCCCGCTTCCTGCCCGGCCAACGCCGCCTTGCTGAAAACGCTCTTTCTTTTCCGGCTTAGGCCTCGGCACACGCGCCGCTGGCTGGTCGGTCGCTGGCAGCCACTGTGGGCTCTCGCCGGCTCCGCTCCCCGGCAGAAGTATTAGGTGTGTTTTGATTGAGCATTTTAGCCAAAAGAGCGAGGTTTGACCTCTGGCATTTAGCTTCTCTCGCGGGTATCAGCACCAGGATTTAGCTAAGTGGGGTTGGTAAAAACATCTTTTTTGACTCTTAAAATAAATACCCTCTGTTCTCCAGAAAGTCGGCAAAGAGTCGGCGCACACACACACAGACGTCGCGCTGGCTCTCAGCTCTGGGGTTCTGGCACGTCCCGGGGGGGCTGAGCTTTCTACTTGGTGTCACAAATGGATCCCAGAAGGTTTTTCTCCCTCCAAAATTATCGTTATTAAGGTGTCTGAAAACGTGCCTGTTGGCGGAAACCCAAACCAGGCCCCCGCCACTCCCACGCCAGAGGGGTGGAGGCCACGGCCCTGGGCCCAAGCACTGCGTTACCCACCGACTGCTTTGGGCCATTGAGATTGAAGCTTCTCTCTCAAACCTACATTTCTTCCTTGTCCATTCCTGAAGTAGGTTCCTCGTCTCCAAAGATGCAGGTCTGTGTCTAGGACCGGCTAGAGGCTAACCTGAGGCCCTCCCCTGGGTGGGGACAGACAGGGCTCAGGGCTGCCTGTGCAGGGCACTCAGGCTGTCCTAAGAGGGGGACTGGTGGGCCCCCTGACCCTGACACCCCATTCTGCCTCTGAGTCTGGCTCTGCTCACCTCAGAGAGGCTGTGGGGCTGCAGGGGCTCCAGCTTCTGCTGGAGACACAGTCTGGGCAGAAGGGTCAAAACGGCTCTGTTGGCTTCTATGCATCCTGGGTTTTATACCCAACTAAATAGTGTCCTTGGAACAGGTCTGATGAGCTGAGACCAGGCCTCCCTGTGCACCCTCCCTTTCTGTGGAGACGCACTTTTAAGGAACAATGCCCATTCTTCATTTTCTTATAATCTATGCTGATCTCTCTGGGGTAGATGCTGCATAAAAGTGACAGCAGTGGTGACCCGATGGTGATGACGGTGGCAGGCCATCTCCTGGAGGCTCAACACAAGGGGACCCTGTCCCAGGCAGGGTGGAGGCGGGTCCTCCCTTCTCCCCTTCACCCAGAAGAGGCCAGAGCGAGTGCTGCCCATCTTGTAGACAGCACAGAAGCAGACAGCACCACAGGACCTAGAACAGCAGTCTGGATTCAGATCCAGGCCTCCTACCTCCCGCCTTGTGCTGGGGAAGGACTCAGGGCCTGGGTGGACACATCCGGCGGGGAGAAGTCACATGCCAGAGTTCCGACAGGGACTTGCACCTGAACCCTGGCCAGGTCTCTCCCCACGTCCAAGCTCCCTCTGGCCATGTTCGCCTGAGCTGAGCTGGGTGGTGCCCCGCTGGCAGCGCCAGCAGGAATCGTGAAAGGCGGTTAGTCACCGGCCGACCCAGCTCTGGCTCCCAGAGCAAAGACTCCGGTGGTGTTGACACAAACTCTTGAGCTCTCAACTGGGAGTGGGATAATATTTATTTATTTTTTGCATTTAAAAAAGTCAGCTTGGCTGTGTTTGAGCTGTAGAAATGATTTTTTTTTAAAAGCTCCTTGGACACCGTTTTTAGCTTTTATGCCTAAACAGACACTTCTCAGTTCTTTCAAGTGAGATCTGTCCAATGAATGGAGGCGCTCTCTGCTCCTAAGGAAAATATTTACACAGTCAAGTGTGGCCCAGAAAGGACCCCAGGCTCCAGAGAGCCCATCCCCGGAATGCACACAGGTCTGCGCACCGCTGTTTACATTCCCAGCCGCCATCTCCTCACCTCTCCCTCCCACCCTCCGCATCCTCTTCCCAAAGGCATTCTCAAGCTTTCTGCTTTGGACCCCGCAGTTGGGGATCTGCCTTGGACTCCCCACAGGGAACCCCACATGGGCATGGGGCAGCCCTGAGTGAGAGACTGTAAAGTCCTGCCTTCCAAATCCTTTTTGTTTGGCTGTCAAGAGAGCCCAGGCTGCTGTGCTCCTGGGGCCTCCGTGCGAGGGCAGTCCACTCGCCCCCCAGTGTGCTGTGCCCAAATACCCTCCCCAGGAGGACTGAGCTCCCGGGAGGCGGCATGCTCTGACCTGTCTGGGTGTGGCAGGGCCTTCTGCTGTGTTCTGGCCACAAGAGTTGCAGAGGGGGCCAGCAAATCTTAGCCGCATACCCAGTGACTTTCTTTTTGACTGAAGCTGCCCCTGTCACGCCCTGCCCTGCATTGCCCTGCCTGGCGGGCACGGCCCTGCAGACCCGGGAGCTGGACCTGGCCCGCCACTTCCCGACGTTCCAAGAACACTCTGTTCATTGGCAGCTCTCTGGTTGTGAGCGCTCTGCCCCCTGGCCTGGACGCCTTGCCCAGGCCAGGCTGGTCTCGTGCCCACACCTTCCTCTCTGCAGGAGTGACCGGAGGGAAGGCCTCTGCCCCAGGTTGCAGAGTCGTGTCCTTCCCGGTTCCTTCCTTCCCCGGTTCCCTGAGGTCAAGGCTGGGTGTCCCTTCACATCCCCATTTTACTAGCAGTCACTGCTCTGTGTACACTGCCCTGTGCACAGTGCCTGGAAGACACCTTTAAAATATCTAGATAGCACTTACTCCAGGGCAGACACAGCGCATAACCCGCCCTCCCCCTCCCACAGCAATGTGAATGTGAAGAAAGTGTGAGGCCTCTGGGCTGCTGCCGAGACCCACGGAGGTGCCAGGGAGAGGGGAATGGTGGGGCAGGGGGACCAGTGTGCACAGGGGTGAAAGGAAGCAAATGGCGTGCCCAGAGTGGGAGGACCGCCCCATGTGGAAGCCCTTGCAGGCCAGGCAGGGGGTCTGACCCAGGCGAGGGTGAGCACATACTGACAGATGGTGGGGGACATGGAACAGGGCGGAGGGAGGGCCTGCCTGCTGTGAGCGCTGGCCCCAAGTGGTTTCTGTCCGCTTGTCTGCTCCCAGAGCATGTGGGGGGCTTCCCTGACCAGCCCTCCTGCTGGCTGGCCCTGGTGAGTTCCGGCCTCTGGGTCTTCCCCCTCAGGACCGCCATTGGCTGGGATCTGTTCAGTCCTCCCTGCGCAGAGCTGGAGGCTGCCCAGGGTACCAGAGGCCACCATACAGCAGGCTTTAGGAGGAGCAAGGGTGGGCGCCTGGTGGGTGCTTCACTACTCATTCAGTGTCCTACCCCTTTCAAAAGAGGAGAGAGGGAGATCACCCCAACTCAGGGCTGCCCAGGTTTCTTGGCATCCCTGCCAGGGCTTTGAATTCTCCACCAACCCAAAGACGTGGTCACTTAATCCAAGACTGAGTTCTGCTAGTGGCAAGGCCAGGTGGCCGTCCCCCGCTCACATCTGCAGGGTGCGTTCTCCCAGGGCTGCGGTGGCCTCCCCCAGCCTGTTTTTGCATGCTCCCATTGTCCCTTCTGCACACTGATGACATACAAATCTCTGTCCCTACCCCAGGAGGCAGGCGGGTGCCTGTGCCCTCCACCTGTGGACCCCCCAAGGCGACTCGGCCTCTCAGAACCTCCCAGGGGGCTGAGATTTCCCCGTGGGGAAAGTAAATCTCCAGATCAATTATTGGTTCTATACAAACATTTATCTTTTATTCTCAACCCTTTTTAGTTATGGAAATGACCTTGAAATTGACAGAAGCTATTAATGGACTCAACATGCCCCTGCTGACTGATGGCGTGATCTGTGAGCAGGGAGGGTCACAGATCCCGGTAACGACCCCTCAGCCACATACGTGTTTCAAGGTCCCGAGACCCAGGACCATGGGGATGGGGACGGAGGTTTGACCTCCAGGATTTGGGCCCTCTTCAGACTATGACCTACAACCCTATTTGTCAATTTGGGGGAACCTTTAATAATTTGAAGATGGAAGGGCCTGAGATTATCACCCCACATTGCAAAGCAGAATCAAATTTTAATTCCCTTAAAAATGGCAGACTGGGTTTCCTAGGGACCAAGGAATGATGCAATTGGAGACACCAGATCGCCTGTCCCTGTGGACCCTTCCCCATCAAATTCAGTGTCATCCAATTCCCCTCACTCATTCCCTGTGGACACTGTGGGCCTTGCCTGTGGGCTCCACATCTTGTAAGCCGACAGAGCCAGAAGTACAGTCACTGCCATTCCCAGTTGTCACAAGGCAACCACAGTAACAGCGACTCATGTGCTGGCTCTGCCCACTGTCTTTGGCGCCTCCTGGCTGAGGTAATCCCCTGAGAATGCTGAGGCTCAGAGAGGTCAAGGACCCTGCCCAGAGTCACAGAGCCAGGACGTGGCAGGGCTGGGATTCTAGTCCAGGCTGGGGGACTCTACCAGGCACTGTCGCAGCCACTGGCTTATGTGGACTCTCCAGAACAGGTTCCATTTGGAGGAAGGGGGGAGGAGAAAGAAGAGGAAAAGGGGCTTTGCTTTCTCTGCCACAGAGAATGTTTCCAATCTGTGGGCAGGGGCAGGGGACGGTGCAGAGTCTCCAGTGCCAGGTTTGGCCTCAGCTGCTGTGCTAACTCAGGACCACCGTGCATGGGGGCAGTGGGAGGCAGGGAGCCGCCAAACAAGACCGCACACTCTCCTAATGGGACCCAATTACGGGAACAGCTGTGCTCAGGAATTCGGGCTGATCCTCTGTGACAAACAAGCAGCCTTGGGAATCTCATAGCGTCCAGGCAACTGCGGCTGCAGCCAGGACTCCCCAGGGCCCAGACCAGCTCCTTGGGGTGTGGGCAGGAAGAGCAGATGGAGCCAGCAGGGCTTGGTCAGGTGAAGGCCGCACATTCCACCTCTGATTCCCAGGCTAACCCTGTGGGGTTTCCAGGTGACGGGTCCAGCTCAAACCTCCTGAGGATGCTGTGGAGAGATTTCTGCAGGACTGTTCTGCCTCCCGGAGGCTCGTGCAAACTCAGGGCTGAGCCTGCCTGCGAGAGGCTTTCAGGGACTTGCTGCCTAATGTAGGAGCCAGTGCAGCCCTCTCCCTCCTTCCACCGTGCGGCAGAGGTGGGTGGGGCTGGCTGCAACAACTGGGCACATTTCCGGGCTCAGAGTCAGCTCCTTGGGTTCTGAGTTCTGTATGCCCTGGTTAGCAACTGGTGTAGACCTTTCTCTGGGAAGTGGGCTGCAAATGCACCGAAAGACGGCCTTGATGAGCTGATGGCATGAAAAGGACGCAAACCACAGCAGGGCCAGGCTGGTGATCCCTCACATTACAGCAAGAACTCACAGTGATGATGCCACTTTTGCAGGCCGCCAAGACCCACAGCCTGAAGCTTCCAGTGGAGATTAGCCTGCAATACAGAGGACCCCAGGCGGGCTGGGCTGTGACAAGCAGCAACAGCCTGTCTGCACGTACCTCCAAGTTGAGGGTGGCTCGGTCAGTTTCTAAGGGTTGTAAACATAAATAAACAAACAAAAAAATAAGGGACAGAACTCATGTGAGCACAGGTAGCCCCTATTAGGCATGATGTGGCCTTTTGCATTAGAAACACATTAGCCCCCTGGCCATGGCAGACACAGCTGGCTAGAAGGAGGCCAGAGCTCGGAAGGCACTTGTGTCCTGTGGCAGCAGCAGGCTACAGCTTCCCTGATGCCTCTGTGGGGACAGAAGGCTCTGGTGGAAGTGGTGGTTTAGCCGCTCCTGGTGCCTGTGCACATGCTCGCTGCCAACGCCAATAGCAAAACCACGCAGGGAAATCACATGAGGACCTGGCCCCAGATGCTCCATGGGGTCTGAGGACACAGCAAGGTCTTCACTGGGCAAGCCGGGAGGCAGAGCTGCGGGGAGCTCCCAACCCTGCAGACAGCTGTCGGCCGTGCCCTGCCGGGGATGCTGCTGGAGAGACGTTCTCAGCCGCCGCTTCCCACGAGGGGGAGACGGTGTGAAGGTGGCAGCAGCTGAGACCCCTCTGCTCCTTCTTTGCTGGTTCCCAACAAGGAGAAGCACACAGATTGTCACAAAGGAAATCCGAAAGGTTTGTTGGAATTTCTACCCCAACCCTCAAAACTATCTGGGGTATTTTCCCCCCTCTGAGATAAGGAGGGGTCTGTTTCTCAGAGCAGGTCTGGTGGTTGAGCGGCCAGCGCTAAGTGTCTCTGGTCCGGGTGACTTTGGAATGTATCTGGCCTACCTCCACGCCAGCCTGAGGGGCGAGTCCCGGGAGGCCAGGGGTCTCATCCCCCTGCGCACAGGCCTCAGTGAGACTGGTGACACTGGGTGTATAGAAGCTCTTCTCACTGCTCCCCCTCCTACCGCCTTTGCAGAGCCACGTGGCACATCGGGAATGAGTCGGCAAGTTGCCAGAGGAGGCCCGGGAGTCTGCAGACCCTCAGCCAGAGAGCTCAACGAGGGTCAGAAAGTGTCTTCTGTTGGTTTCATTTCACAACAATCCTGCGGGGGTCTTAGAACTGTAGACGGATGCAGGGAGACATGACCCTGGGATGTGGTCAGGGCATCAGAAGCATGCAGAGCACTACAAACCAGACACCTACGCTGAGGTGTCGTTCCCGGCACGGACTGCCATGCAGGGTGCAGTGTTATTCCACAGCCTGCTTCCCTGCTGTCCCAGCATCACGGAAATGAGGGCTGTGACCTTGCCACTCCCCCTCTGGCCTGCATCTGAGGACCAGGTGTCCTGGGGCTCCTGGGGCCTGCTCTATGCCCTGCCCAGACCTCAGGGACATGCAGGCACCCGCTCACTCCCTTTCTCCCCACCGTCCTGATGGAGGGAAGAAGACCTTTTGAGTCCTTCTCTGCCTTTACTCCAACTGCCGGAAGTCAGAGTAGACAGTTGCAGGAAAAACCCAGTCCACCGACGGTGAGGGCCTAGGGAGGGAAATGTTCCCGCTAACAGTCCAGTCTGCAGCGGCCAGCAAGTAGCCTGGAAGCCCTGGGAGGGAAAGGTGGGGGTGGTGCATCAATGCTTGGCCACACGGGGCGGCTGTCAGTAAATGTGACAAGGTCGTTATCTGTCTGTGGGACAGACTGAGAGAAATGACCCCCATTAGTGCAGGAGGAGAACTGGGGTGCAGGGAGGGAATGAGTACCTCAGGGAGGCCCTAAGGCACCTGCAGGTGTGGTGTGCTGCCCTGTCCAACCTCCAGATCCTCTCAACTGCTTCTGAAAAGATCTGTGGGCAATCTGCACTCCCAGGGAACCTGGTCCCGCAGCCCACATGAGGGTGATGGTGGTCGTGGGCCACCCCCACCCACTGCCCTGTATGGACATGGGAGCTTTGAGTTCATGGTGCCCTCAGAGGGAGGTTTGCTTATATGGCTTCAGACATGGGCACACTCCTGCACACATAGCATTCGGACCACAGGGCTGATCTTAAAGAGTGAAGAAGTATTCTCGGCGATGGCTGGGTTTTCTAGGCTATTCTTAGAGTTGGCAGAGGGGGTTCAATGGCACGATTTATTTGCTCTTCTCGAAGATTGAAGAGGGAGCCGAGGTCTGCACGGCTGTGACCCAGGCAGGGTGTGGGAAAAAAGTGCAACCTCAGGGTGAAGCCCCAGTGTGTCCTGGGGGAGCCCTGCAGAGCCGGTATGCAGTGAGGCAGGAGGGGCAGGGCTAGAGACACCATGAGAGTCTCACGGCCAGACGTGGGCGGGATGTGTCGCCAGAGGTTCAGGGGGACCAGATGTCCTTTCCTTGGCCTGTGGTCCTGAGTGGGGTGGCTGCAACTTTGAAGGCCTGGAGGTGGGGAGCGGACAACGCAGCCCTGGCTGGTTCACCCACTGCCCAGGGTGGACTCTATCTCGGGAGGCACAGAGCCTCCTTAACTCTGCTGTCCCTTGGCAACCTCTGTTTGCTGTGCCGCGTCACCCAGGCAGAGAATCTTTGCCACGCTGTCCTCTCTCAGCCTTGCACTCAGGCATTTTGCCTTTGCAAGCAAATGCACGTGTGAGGTTTGCTTCTCCTTTGTAGAAAACACTGTGTTCTTGGGGCTTCCACTCATGAGTCGGGGGTGGGAGCTGTGCACATCCTCCCACCTGGGGACTCTCCTTGGGAGAGGGAGACCCCTGTTCACTCAGTCCGTGTGGCCACTGCAGGGACAGCCCACCATTGGTGATTCTACTTTGTCTTAAAGATCTCACTGTCCCCCACTGGACAGGACAGAAGCACCTGGGACACAGCAAGGAGCCCACATCTCAAAACAGAGACTTGGGCGAGAGTTGTGGTTCTGGTGCTCTTCCTGATGGGGCAGATGGAGGACACGGGCTGTAAAGCCTACTGCTGACCGGCGCCTGCCTCCCACAGGCTCTTCTGTGCAGGGAGCAAGGCCTTCTCAGGAGACATGGCCCCAGGATCCCCCATGTGGGAACCCTTTGCCTCCTTCTAGGCTCTCAAGGCGTTCTGAAGAGCTGAGGCTGGCAGAGTGCAGGAATGGGAACTAGCAGGCGGGACGTGTGAGCTCTGCCCCAAGTCGCAGGTCTCGGGGTCCAAGTGCAGGCTCACAGGTCCTGATTTTCTACTAGCGTTTTGGCCCTTTGAATGATGAGCAGACCTCCAGGTCACCATGGCGTCCCTGTACCCCGACTGCCACGGTGCTGCCACCTGTGAGCACCTCCCCTCAGCAGCTCCAGGTCTGATCGACACCACAATCTTTTTACCCAATTTTCCAGCTGAGCTGACTGAGGCTGGTGAAGGTCATGGGGCCTGCCCGGGGTCACCGACTATCACAGCTAAGCCTCTGGCCTCAGGACGAGGACGCGGGACTCTGGGTCCTGTCCCTAATCGCTTAGCCCAAGGCTTTTTCATAAATTATAGAAATAACAGTCCTTCATTTTCCTTTAGAGGATAAACTCCCCGAATCGCCACCAGGGCTGTGGGCTAAGTGTGCTCCAGACCCTCGTGGGCTGGAAGGCAAGAAAGGACCCGGCGGCCGGGCACAGGGAGCTCGGCGCACAAGCTGGCTCCCGCGAAGGCATTAATTTGTAACAGACGTCCACAGAGCTGGAAAGAGCGCACGACGCTCGGTGCACGCGACGGCGGCTGATTATTCATTGCTGACAGTTATTAGCCTATTATTAAATGTATGAATTGCCTCTTTCATACCACACTGCCTATCCTTAAAGTGCTTTATTAACTAACATTAACCAATCCAATTAGCAAGAGACACTGTATTTGTGTAATTAGTAATTTGAGGCCTTGTTCTGTCTTAAAGAGAAAGGCCTTGGGTGTTGATTAGCGCATAACACCGTACAATTAGGAGAAGTGGTGGGAGATCAGCCGGGCCGTTCTCGCTCCCTGGGGTCCCCGTGAAGGGACCTGGTCTTGCGAGGATGCCCAGGGGTTTGTTTTGTGGCATCTACGTGGATCCAACTGCTTCCTCTCACATCCAAGCTCTTCTCTGCAGTTGGCACGGCTTTCCACATCAGGGAGGGGACGTATTTATTTTTATTATGAATTTAGAGGCCGAACAGTAAGGAACCTTGTTGTTAAATGCTCCAAGCCTAATTCTGCAGAAAATCTCAAAATCCAACTTTGAGTATTGATTGCAAGTTTGTTTTTTTTTTTCTAATCGGATGCCAAAAGGAACATTGCGGGGAAGATGTTTTGGGCAGGCCTTGCCAAGCGGCATTTCTGTTTATGGCTCTGAGTGAGCAGAGAATGCTGGGACAGGCCAGATGCTGCAGATAAGGGTGAAGCCGCCAGGGACCCAGGGCGTGGTGGCCCATCCTCCCAGCCCAACTAAGAGTGGCTAAAGGGTCCTGTCCGTGTGTCTGGGCTGCAGGGCACTTCACTGGGAAAGCACCCTTTATAGATGGCATTTTGGTGTCCCCATGTGCCCTTCCGTGTTCCTTGGATGCCTCAAATTTTATTCGTTTGTAAAACTGCAGAGCAAGCACCGTGATTCTGAGAGAATCCCCCGGTACTGCCTGGCAGATTTCACTTCTGAACGGGAAGGAAGTTAGTCGGTTTTCAGGGTAGCTGCTCCAAGTTTACCACTAGAACCTGGAGGAAGTACTGCCCACCTGCTGGGCACGGGGTCTGGCCTTCTCTGTCCACACTCCCCAGATGAAGCACTGTGTTCAAATCAGTGATCAGGGTTCAGAAAGGCTGCCACAGACGGCACCTGTCGCTCAGTGTGTAGGGCACCAGCCCCATATACGAAGGGTGGAGGGTTTGAACCCTGCCCTGGCCAGCTAAAACTGCAGTGGCAACGGCAACAAAAAATAGCCAGGCATTGAGGTGGGCACCTGTAATCCCAGCTACTCGGGAGGCTCAGGCAAGAGAATCGCTTAAGCCCAATAATTGGAGGTTGCTGTGAGCTGTGATGCCACCGCACTCTACCGAGGGTGACAGACTAAGACACTGTCTCCAAAAAAAAAAAAAAAAAACGATAAAAAGAAAGGTTGTCATGGCAGAGATACAGATCGGGACCCAACTGGATTCCACAGGCATGGAAGGTCGCCCTGCAGCGCCCAATGCCACCGGCACTGTCCCAGCAGTGCCCACAGCCGGCGGCTCCAGGAGCTGAGTCCTGTGATCCGGCACTTCTAGGGGAGGAGCCCGACTCCCCACTCAAAGCCCAGATGTTTGGACTGAGAGCAGACACCACTGACTTCGTTCCAGAGCTCATTTCAGACAGAGCCTTATTTCAACTCCAAGCAGGATTCTCGTGTGTGTGTTTTTTTCCACTCCACGCCAAAATAAAGTTAGAATTCTTGAAGTTGCAAAGCCTCATCCCTTATCTGATCTTCCTTTGGCACCGACACCCACGCACACACGCACATGAGATGCAATGGGTTGTCGAATTAGTCTGTGGCAATCCACACAGAGGAGGCAGAAAGTGGGGTGCCCACGCTCCTTGCCACCTGGACCTGTCCCCGGGGGAGGGAAGGGGACCAGTCAGCACAGGCACTTAGGGGCAGCACAGTGGACAGAAGACCTGGGTGCAAACACTTCAGAAACCTCTTCAAAATATTTGGGTTTGTCAAAATCCCAAACCACTGTTTGCCAGGCACTTTTCCCGCTAGTATTTGAGCCCACGGGTATTTTAAAGGAAATGAAACCCGTGTGTTTCTGATTTATTTATACTTAACTCATCAAAACGCTGTTTTAAAGAGCTATTTTGTGTCCAAAATGCCCTCCGTACTTTTTTTTCCTTCCAAACTAAAAGCTGTATTTTGCCAAGCATAGATGACCTTAAACTCTTAACATTTTCAAGGTTCTTTTGAAAATCAAATTCATGAAGTCCAAACAGGCCTGAAACAGACCCAAAGGTGCCCCGCCCCCACCCCAGGAACAGTCACAACCCGGGAACGTGATGCTCGTGGCCCCACCAGCTTTCTGCTCTTTGCCTCCAGCCCAAGCAGGGCGCCTGTCCCCCACCACCCATGAGACACCCCCAGACTCTGTGTCCACAGGAAGGTGCAACTTCTCTGGAGACTAGAGGCTCCTGGGCTGGGGTTTTACGTTCTCTTTTCGTAAGCTCTTGTCTGGAGTAGGACCAGAAAAGCCCCCCAGTTTCACAGTGGGGGTCCTCTCTTTGGCCCTGTGGAGCCCCCAGCATCTTTTCTTCCAGCCATAGACCTGATTGCTCTGCTTCACCCCCACCCCCATGTAGGGGCCCAATGAGCACACGCAAGCCAGCCCCCAGACCAGAAAACTGTCTTCCCCCAGAAAAGAGGCAGCTGCAGCTCCAAATTTGTGTCTGAGCGAGAGGGGCAGGCTGAGGCCTCTGGGAGAGGAACACACGGAGTATCGCAACACTGTCGTCTGACCCCTAACTCCGGGTGTGATATTTATTTCTGGGCGATTTCATGCAACAGAGTTCAATTATGAACTCGATTGCTTTTTTGTGCATGATATAACATTCCTTACCCTCCCAGAGTTTAATTGCGTTCCCTGGCAGATCTGGTATCCATCACGGCCCTGCTGTCCTCAGCCCCAGAGATAAAGCATCCAAGGGGCAATAAATGTCCCCTCTGATTATTGATGCTTTCAGGGAAATTGATTATCTATTTGAGGGCAGAGCAGCTGATGCTCAGCCGTCTCTTCACCTGACACAATGGCTTCCCTGAAAGAGAAACTCCTTGATTAACGCCATGGATTTTCTATTAGATGTAAAATTTTCAGAAGTGATACCCGTTTATCTTAATGTTTGAAAAAGGAGGAGAAGCCTCAGACGGGGTTCCGGATGGCGGTTTCCGTCCATTCACGGAGTCAAAAACACCTGAGCATGGAGACGCAGGAGCCGGTTCCCACCAGGCTATTCCTTATCCCAGCTGTGCCTTCTGCATCCTGAAGTCTGGTCCCTGGCCCTGGTATCCCTGTGCTGTCCTGCACCTGGCCTGTGGTTGACTGAGAAGTTTGCTCCTAAGGCTGTGACCTTAGGATGTAGTCCAAATGCTCGGATTTATGATATGTTCCCTGCAATCTATGAGGGGAAGGAAGGGCATGGATGACATTTATTTGGGCTAAAGAAAAAAAACCAAGAAACATTATTCTATTTGATGATCCCTAAGCCTTTCACTCTTATCGCAATTAAAAGAAAAATGTCTGCATGCCGAGGGAGGGCACAGGGCGGTGCACCTGAGTGGGGCGTGTGCTTGCAGCTCTCCTGAGCAGGAGAAGTGACTTCGGCTCAGCATCCTCCTGTCAGTCAGAGGACGACGGGCAGCTCCAGAAACATCTGCTCCTCCCGAAAACCAATAGGTGTCCTGCAACCAGCACTGTGATTAGCTGTGCTCCAGCAGAAATTGGCCCAGTTGTGCCCCCTCAATAACTTCCTAGTAGGAGAAAGATGCCTTTATTTTGTTGGCAGCAGATGCGTCTGTGAGCAGGTGTTTCCTCCAGCGGACCAGGGGTCTCTGGTGCTGGGGACTCCAAGGCCTATCCAAGTGCCTCTCAAGCTGGTTTGGGTCTCTCCAAGCAGCCAGCCCTGGGCCGTGAGGGCGAGGCAGACACATACTTTCTCCAGTCTCCTTTCAAGGTTTGGAAACCATGAACTGGAGAATCCCAGGTGGGGGCAGGAAAGGCACAGGTTTGAGCCAAGTGTGTGCCACAGCACAGTGTAGTGGCAAAAGCAGGACGCTCTGCAGGGCCCTGAAGCTCAGCCCACCTAGGGTCTCACAGCAGATTTGGGGTGGGAGGACACTGGGAATTCTGGAACTCAGCAAGGATGAGACTGGGCTTCCCCTACTTGGAAAAGCTCTGAGACATGACGGCACTGTCCCTCCTGAAGCCCACCAGAGACCAGAGTCCAGGCTTCCTCCAGGGCAGAACCATGGGACAACTAGGGGTGGACAGCGAGGCCCCACCCCTCATGGTGGAGGGAGAAGAGAGGATTCCTGGGAAGAACTGAGAGCCCCAACACTCGGGCCTACACCATCCTCAGCCAGTTCTGCAGGGGGCAGCTCGCAGCCTGTGGAGCATGACTTCTGGGGTCATTAGCTCTTCCACCTGGGGAGGTCAGGGCTGGGGAAGGAGTGACCCACCTCGTCCTTGGTCCTCTACCTGGTGGCTTTTTGCCCTGTTGGAGGATGAGTGGATGGGACTTGAGCTCATGGTCATGGCACAGACTCATGTGTGCTGACACATGCTGCAGGTGTACAGCACACCTGTGTCTGTGCACCATAGACCTGTCAGGGAGCAATGGGTGCCCCCGAGTCACAAGATGGCTTTGTAAAGTCTCCTTTACCACCTTCTAAACTTTACAGATCTTTTTGATCAAATGTCTCCACACCCTGCAAACCCTGATAGTGGCTCTGAGGTTATGGGGCCGGGGCTGAGAGTCAGTTCTCCATAGGGAATTGCACCCAGATGCATGCACACATGTGCACATGCGTTCTGATCTTGTGAACACGTGTACAAGTATATGCACACATGTGCATGTGTGTTCCTGTTTGTCTGCACATGTGAGAGCCTGCATATGCACACACTTGTGTGCCTGTGTACCAGTACACGTGCACATACCTGCCTGTGCATCTGCATGTGTGGGCAAGCATGGTCTGCACACATGTGCCTGTACACCTGTGATGTGTGTGAGCACGTGTGTCTGCACCCCTGCATGTGTGAGCACACGTATGCCTGTGTCTCTGCACCTGCGGCATATGTGAGCACACGTGCACTATACAGTTAGGCTCTCTGGACAGCTCTGGATCAGCAAGAAGGAGCCAGGGAGAAGCAGACAACTGCAGAGTGTCATGGCCTCTGCTCCTGGGGACAGTGCTATGCGCATTGTGCATCTGAGTGGAGTCCTTCCATGATCAATGGCCAGCAACAGCACTTTATTCCCATTGAAGGAAACAGTGCATGCAGATGGGGTCCATGTAGGACAAAGGGCCCCCCAACAATCTGGGCTACAACCACTCTGTCCTTTTTTGTGCAAAGACATCCAAGCAGCGCTTCGCATCTGGTGGGGAAAAGTCCCACATACATTGTTGGGTTTGATTGTTACGCTGTGAACCTGAGCCTCAGAGAGGCTGGTGCCTCGTCTAAGGCCACACAGCCATCAACAGTGCCCCACCTGTCTCCCTGAAGATCAGAGTGAGGTATGTGTATGGGGGGTGCTAGCCAGAGTCTCTGCCCAGAACTGGACGTCCCCCAAAGCCTCATTCTGTGCCCAAGCTGCACATAGCCAGCATGTCTAAGCCAGGGTCAGCAGTGGCCAACTGGCATTCCAGTTTCTAGCCCCCGCTAACCCATCCCCACTCTCCTGCTCTTGAACCTTCCTGGGTTGCTCCCTAGGCAGGGTCTGACTGACTTGTGTGTGAGTCCTGAGCAGCCTGGCATGGGACCGGAGCCTGAGCACTGCGCCGAGTTGGGGCAGGGGGGTGGAGGCTTGTTCCACAATGTGCTGTGGCTTCTTTCTTCCAGGGCTGGGCTCGGCCTTTCCTCCCTGGGCAGCTTGTCTCTACAAGACCAAGGCCAGGGCTTCCCCTGTTCAGGCTGAATACCTGCACCCAGGACTCCTCTCTGGACCTGCTGCCGGACCAATGTACAATTCCATCATCACCAGCATCAGGGAGCTTCTCCTGCTGGATACCTGGGTCTGCCCGGGAGTGGGCACAGGCGTCAAGTGGTCAAGGCTGGGGAACCACAAGCGGCCCAGGTGGTCACAGGACCCAGGATGGGTGAGCCAGGGCACTGCTGAGGCCTGGGGCCCCTGCACCTGCACGCAGGTCTTGGCATGCTTAGCCCCAGCTGGCACCTGAGCAGCTCCCTGCTCTGTCCTGGCCCCATGTGACCTGGGCCAAGGCTCATCGAGTAGCCAGAGGAGAGGGGCACAGGGGAGGGCTGCAATATCTCCTGGATCTCAGTCTGATCTGGGGGCTACCTCGGCCAACAGCGACATTGTTAGCAGTGAGGCTCCATGGTGGCAGGGAGGCTTCTTGGGATGGGCCTTGTGTGGGCTGCCGAGACACCGAGGAAGGTGCTGCAATGGAGAGACGGCGCGGGCCGAGCAAGGATGGGGTGCTTCCGCCCGGCCCCCATGGGTGCGCAATGAGCATCTGTTCCAAATGGGGCTGTGTCTGTCGTTGTCAGCAACCCTGCTTAGATCCTCGAGGGCCCAGCCACAGGCTTTCACTGTCTGAGAGCACGTGGTCAATGGCTTTCAGGAGAGGTTCTTTATTACTTTAGTGCCAAACATCTGTGGCCAGCACTGTGGCTGCCTCACCACTTCCCCAGGAGACCCTACCAGCTCTGGTCCTCATTCTACTCTAGGCCTGAGGATCCCAGGACCCTGTACCTAGAGGAAAGGCCCCTTGTGGCTCCCTGAGGTGGGGAGATGGTCCCCAGGTGCTGGGGGTGGGATGGTTGTCCCGAAGTCAGCTACACAGGGTGGGCAGTCCCGGTGCCTTGACATGCAGCGTCAGAGGTAGTCGATCCTGCCCGGCGAGTCCCTAACCACGGAGGGCGTTATCTACTCAGTATCTCCCTGGTGCAGAGTGGCGGCCGGGCTCCAGGAGAATTTTATCGTCCTGTTCCCAACACTGCAGACAGACCCGGGTAATCATTAACCCACTTCTGACTCCCTCTGTTCCCGAAGATGATACTGACTGCAAAGGCCTGCCAGCACCCTGCCCGCCCCGCCCACGCAGCCCCTTCCCTGCCCCCCGCTCTGCGGGGAGAGAATGAGAAGGCAGGTCCTCGGAGCTGGCACGGCAGACAATGTGTGTCTTGTGTGAGTAATTGAGCGCTGTGGCCAGTCAATCTGGTTTCTGGGCCCGCCGCCCTGACCCTCTTTAGAGCTGCGTGCTCTCTGCACACAGTGTGAAACGTTTCCTTTCACTGCACTGACACTCCGCAGATTGAGACGTCAGCCTGGTCCAACTGCAGCAAATTAGCAATTTTTCTTTTGCTAATTGGAAATAAAAATGTTTGCCGAGGGAGTCGTTTGTAGGCATGTGGTTTTCGGTTTCTGTTCACCAGGAAGCCACGTTGAAAACATGTCCGAGGTGTGTCCACCCTGGGGCGCCCCCGTCACGGATCCCGAGGGTGTCCTCATGCCGCAGTGGGGAGCACGCCCCTCCCCTGCAGCTCCCGGCTGAACTCAGCCCCGGGCACAGAGCAGCCCTCCTCAGGGAGACGTGGGCCCCGCCGGCTGTGCTGTGCAGAAAACCATTAGGATCGGGCAGGTGGCGAAACAGTCTGGGGTGAGCTGGTGAGAAAGCTCTTTGCTGAAGAGGGAGGCAGCGTCGGGAGGGAACGGCCAAGGGCAGCCCCCACCTTCCTGCAGCACCGAGTCTGCGTCTGGAAAAGCCTACACGGTTTGTGGGATTTCTGAACGGGGCATTGGGATCGCCCACTCTTGTCCTGCCCAGCATGACCCTCTGGGAGGAACAGCCCACGGCCTCGCCTCCAAGGGACATCTGGTTTCAGTCATCCCTGATTCCACACATAGAAAAGCCCCAGGCCCGGCCCCAAGAGGGCAGAGATACCTACCGAGGAAGGGAGAAGGGATGAGGCAGCTTTTGCTAATCAGAACAAAGAGAACAGGAAGGCAAAGAGAGCCCCCCTCACCCCCGCCCTGCCAGCGCAGGGCAGGGCCTTCACACAGAGCGGTGGTCTGGAGGCCCTCACGGGCAGGTGCCATCCATGCCCACCCTCGTGTGTTGTGTGTGCTTGTGTCTGAGTGGGCCGGTGTGCAGGGCTGTGTTGTGACCTGTTCCTGTGTCCCATGGTGGCCCTGCTCCCCCTTGGCGTGCCTGGGGTCTCTCAGGAGGCCGAGGCAGCCAGGCCAGCCCCTGAAGGGTTACTGTGCCCCCTTCCGATAAAGCATTTGACAGCCATGCCTAATAATTCTTTCTGCGGGGTCTTTTTCTTGATGTCTTTATGTGAATATGAAGCTGAATGAAAGGCTTTGGGGGGACCCCGTGAGAGAGGAAAAGCGTGAACCAGAGAGGGAGAAAGAGTGTGCCGCGGCCCCTGTGGAGAGCCAGGCGCCCCCCAGCAGTCCACACTGTGGCTTCAGAGGCCCTTTGTAAGTGGAATCGGGTCTTCTTCACTTACAGATATGGGCCACGACAATAGTGTTTTGTCAGAGAGGGTGCTGGGGGGGGGGGCAGTGGCCAGGGCTCGCCCCTGAGGCCTGCAGATGTTGGACCAGGGATGATTTATGGCTCCCGTGTCCTCCTGGCACTTGGCACCTTCCCAGACCCCAACACTGGTGACAAGGGAGGGAGGGCTGGCTGTGGGGGAGGCACCTGACATTCCGTGTGTGGAACCACAGGGGGAGCAGGGCTGGGTGCAGGCAGCATCCCCAGTACTCACGCGCCAGAGAGACAGCACCTTGCCCATCCAAAATGATACCAACAGAGAGCTTAAGGGGACTGGGTTGACTGTCTGGAGAAGTCTCCCATGTTAAGGAAAAAAAACCACCAAACTTCTAGGACGAGCTGCAGGGGTACCTGGACAGAGAAGCAGGACTCCCATGGAAACTGCTGGCCTTTGGAAGCCCTCTGCTCAGCCACGGTGCTTGGAGCAGCCCCCACATCGCCGCCAACCTGTGCCACACAGTCTGCACTGTGGCCGCACTCCTGCTTCCTGGCATCCTGAGATGTGCCTTCGTCTGGAACAAGGAGCAAAAGGGAGCGGCTTTCCTCTGGGGACTTCCTGCCCCAAACCAGGGAGCCATGTGTCCAAAAGGCAGGGTTGTTCCCGGGGGACCCCGGCTCCCATCCCAGTCCAAGTACGTCTGGAGGAGCCCGGGAGTTGGCCCTGCAGCCTCTGCACCTGGAGGACGCCCTCCAGGTCCCACACACAGAGTATTGGGTCACTGCACCTGCTGAGTCCCAAGCACAGGCTCACAATGGGCAGCTCTCAGGGACCGAACACGGACGTCCACATGAACAGGAGTGTGGCAGAGGCCCACAGTGGGCTCTTTTACCTCATATTGGATTGAGCAGTGGAAGAAGGACATTGGAGAGCAGTGACATGTCCCCTCTGCCCTGCAAGATTCCTACAGAGCTTCTGCTATCCCAGCTGGTGGCTTCAGGCCCTCAGAGCCCGGGGAAGGGACTAAGGGGCTGGAAGGGATGGAGGCGACAATGGGTGTCAGATCTCTCCTGGAGGACTGGCCACTACACATCTGTCCATTCCAGTTCTCACTCCATGGCCACTGGCCCCAGTGCTACCCTCTGCAGTGTCAAAGACTGGTTCCAGCACCCTTGGCCTCAGGTTTGGGTCTGAATGTCCATTTCATAAGGCCAAATATAGACCAAGAACAGTGGGAGTCATGACTCCTGCCCCAGGCTTGGGGAGACCCCTAGATGACCAGCTTCAGCCCACGGGACAGCCACCTACATGCTCTAGGACAGGACCCAGGGTGTGACAATCCCTCTGAAACCCTCGAGCGCCCCACCGGGCAGGCCATTACAGAGAGAGCTCGCCGGTTCTCCTTCCTGGGGGTGTGGGTGCGCCTGTTTCCTGGGCTCCTGTCTGAGGCCATCCTCCTGACTCCCAGTGCTGTGGCACGGATGTCACTGGAGTGACAACGATGTGAGAACCACTCTGTGCTTCTTGTGGGTGGGACACGATTTGGAGGTGGCCCGCCTGGTGTCTCGCGGGCCCAGCAGCTGCCACGTCAGCAGAAATTTCTCCCCAACTTCTCACTGGGATATGTCAACACATTTTTCCCATGGAAGAGAGTGTGGCCTTTGTGAGGGGCCGCGGCCGGCCCGAGTTACAGTAAAGATTAATCCCGAACAAGAGACAGAGACGGAGACAAAGAGCATCATACACTTCACTTTTCAATGGATGTTTTCATAAATGTATGAATAATTTAAATTATCATTGCCGAGTAGTTATTCGAGTGTTTCGGGGGAAAATGCCTCCTTTTTTTTCTCCCTCGATTCTTTTCATTTTTGTCTCATCTCTTTTATGTGCTGCATAGGCTGTTTTCTTGCCATCTGAATCGGCCCAGGAACAATGGGATGTATGAGCCTGCGGGCCGAGGAAGAATGCCGCCCTTGTTGTCGACGCCGTGCCCTGACATTGATTAATGAGGGTGCGGACACGGGCAGAATTTGTGAGAGCCGAGGGGAAATCAGAGGACGTGGGGCACCCGAGGAGGAGGGCAGGGCTGGCAGGGGAAGGCCACGCTGTCCCTCACGCCCAGGGGGAAAGGGTGGGAGGGAGGCCCCAAAGCCACCAGCGCAGAGGAAGGGCTGACCCAAAGGTCCCTGGAGGACAGTGCCTCAGATGGGGTTCCCGGGCTGCCCGCTCAGTGGTGGGAGACTGGGGCACTGGACAGAGCAGCCTCCATGCCCAGCTGGTCACTGCCTGCTACTCAGGCTCTTCCCTGGCTATGGGGTGCCATACCCAGGACAGTCTTGGGGACTCCACTCTCCTGGACCCAGTGGATCCTGCCCGCCCGGGGACCCAGCTAGATGCCCCTGACGTGCACACGACTTCCTGATGTTGTTGGAGTGTCACTGGCCAGTCCACACAGGGTCTGGCATGGCTCTGTCCAGCGTGCTCCATCCTAGTTGTTTACTCACTTGTCGGTAACAGGAAGGACGTTCTTTTGGTTCTGACAGAACCCTCAACCCAAGTGGTCCTGGAGCTCAAGACTGACCATCAGGACTGTGGCTGTGGTAGGTCCATGGCACAAGTTGTCTTTGATGATGCTGAGGTGACCAAGCTCTGGGCAGAGAGGGTCTACACACATGGGTGCCAACGTCAGCCTGTGCTGTGGCTTCCCTGGTAAGGAGGTCTGGTGGACAAGGCAGGAGAGCATTGTCCCTATCACATTTTTCCCCATCTTTTGTAGTAAACTTTTTACCAGGAAACACATTCTTGGTGAGCCTCTCCGGCCAGCCGTGCACCCTCCGGACAAGGGTGGGGCTGTGATGGAATAAGGACCGCAGAGTCCAGATCTGTCTGTCCACGTGGCCACGTGAGATGGGACATGTGTCTGTGTGCAGCCTGCTGACCACACCCCCTCACCCTGCGTGCTTCCGAGTTAATGTACCGGGCAGAGTGGCCTTGATAGGGATCTGGAATTGCAGGATTAATGGGGGGTGGCCAGGCCTCCAGGTGCACACTGGCCTGGCCTTGAGAGTGCCCGTCTACAGCCCTGGCTGTGACCTTGTTTGTGGGTAATGGGGGTGAACACAGTGTCCCGGAAACCCCACTTCCGCGCCTGGAGAGCACGATGCTCCCTGGTGGTTCCGAAAGTCCTGCCATTCTGGCCAAATGTCTGGTCAGAGCGAGAGGTGCTCCCAGAAACATCCACCATCCCATTCAGATGCTGAAGATGCTTAGGTGTGTGCCCCAAGGGAAGTGACGGCAGCCCTCCGGGGAAACAGAGAGGGCACAGCCGCACCCCACAGCTGAGCAGGGCACACACTGCTCAGCGTGAGTGGCTTCCTAGCCGGTGACAGGCTGAGTGGCAAATTACAGTTATCGCAATTTTATAATTATAAGGGCTGAGCAGAGACAACTGGGACCCATCATCCCACCCTCAACACCCCTCTCCCCAACAAAGTGGTTGGGGTTATTTGTGTCAGCAAATTAAGCAGAAATGGTTGTATCTATGACCTGATGGGTTTGCCATGTTTAATTCATAGGGATTTGGGAAGGTGGCTTCCTTTTGGATTTCTTCCTGTCACTGAACGGGCAGCGCCTATCAGCTGATTTAGGGACCTACACATCCATGTTTGCTGTTGCCATTCGGGGTGTCTCCCTTCTGGCGGCAGAGGTGCCGTGAGCGCCAGAGGGTTGGAGTCCCGTTCACTCCCTCGAGAGTGGCCGTGTACGGGAGCACATGCCCAGTGAGCCACGGGGTGGAGCTTTCCTTTCTGAGGCGACATCTGTCCTGCTGCAGGATGGTCCTGCCCTGTCTGCATGTGGGTTTGTTGGTGGGGAGCTTGTGAAATAGTGCTGGGGGTGGGCAAAGGGCCCTAAAGGAAAGGCAGGGGCTCTGTCAGGGCAGCACCTGAGGGAGCCTGAGGAAGGACATGGCAGAGGGGGGAGGGAAGCAGCAGAGAAGCACGTCTCACATGACCCCCTGGCCACAGTGGCGAAGAAGACAGTGGCCAATGTCACTCTCCAGCTGGGGCCTCTGAGAGCTGCCCGAGAACTGAGGACGGGGAAGGATGTGCACAAGGCGGTGAGGAGTGAGGGGCTGTGGCCACCACCAGGTCCCCTCCGCAGGCCCATGCCTGCCCATGTCCAGGCCCGGACTCCCGGGATTCCTGAGGTGTCCTGCCCTGCCCCCACCTCCTGCTCAAGCCTGGGCCAGAGGGGCGTCAAGATCACCTGAAAAGGCAGCCCCCGAGGGTGACCCAAGCCCCGAGCCCCCGGCGGGGACAAATGAGGAGCTTAACTAGCACAAGGCCGCATGAAAGGCAGGGGGAGAAAGGAGGAACAAAGCCCGCCAATTTGCTCTTTTGGGCTTTGTGCGCACTGGCCCCTTTCCCAGTGTATCGCTCCCCATTGAATGGGGTCAAGCGCGGCGCGGTCCTTCCGCAGCCCTGATGGGCTTCAGGAGACGGTGAATGGAGTGCAAATTAGCGGAGTCCTCAGAAGCCTTGTTACTGTCACTCCCAACTGACGCTGCAAAGGCCACGTGAGGCTTAATCAATCCAAAGGGCTCGCCCATTATCAGAGCGAGGTCGGAAACTATTTATCCTCCGCTCTTTCATGTCCGTCCGTTTTGCCCACTGCGGTGAGGCGTCCCCAGCAGAACGGAGCAGCGGATACCACCCTCTCCCGCCCACATGCTGCTGCCAGGCCCTGCCACCAGGCACACACCACACATGCACACACCACACATGTGCACTCACCACACATGTGCATACACCACACATACACATACAACACATACCAGACATGCACATACCACACAACACACATGCACATACCACACATACACACAAAACACATATCAGACATGCACACACACCGCTCATGCACACACCACACATACACACAACACACATGTACATACCACACATACACACAAAACACATACCAGACATGCACACACACACCACACATGCACATAACACACACGCACACACCACACATATGGACACACATCATACATACACACACAACACATACAAGACATGCACGCACCACATGCACACACACATGTGCACCCACACCACTCATGCACACAACACACACCACACATATACACACAACACACAACACACATACATACCACACATACACACACAACACCACCAGCCATGCACACAATACACATGCACACACACCACATGAGCACATACCACGTGCACACACAACACACATACACACACACTACACACCAGACATGTACACACACCACTCATGCACACACACCACATGTGCACTCACCACACATACACACACGTGCGCACACACCACATATATATACACAACACACACGCACACCCCACATATATGCACACATACCACATGTGCACACACACACCGTAAGGCCCCGTTGCTGTTCTGTGTAGATGTTTTGTCCTCTAAGGGCCAATACCGGCTCATCTGTGAAGTGCCAAAGTCAGAGGCTGCGTGGGTAGGGAGGGAAACTGGACCACCAAAGACGAGGCAGGGCAGAGGGGCAAAGCCCAGCAACGCAGCACAGCTTGTGGAGCTGAGCCAAACTTGCTTTTGAGATGAGAATCTGCTGAGCCCTCAACTGCACCAGTGAGACCCCCATCTCACGCCCTTCTTTCTGAGTCCACCTGTGGCTCTCCCTCAGGCTAGATCAAGTCCACAGCTTTTTGACTGGGCAGGCTGTCACAGGCTGAGACTGTGCTTGTCTCAGACGGTAGGCGGACACTGTTTTCAGAAAGTGACATTCTTATTTTTGATTGTTCTATGTAGAGTAAGAAAATTGGCAAGGACAATGATTTGACCCAGACAACTTGCGGACAGCCAGCAGGGCCGCTAGCACACGGCAGGCTCTAAACAGACCTGCATGCCATGAGTGGACACGTTAGCATCTGATGAGCAAATGGACAGATGTCTAATGAGGGGAGAAACAGGCATCTAACAAACAGCTAGAAAATAAGTGCCTGATAAATCCACGCCTAGTGAGCAAACAGGTTAGCAGGTGCACGTGTGACAAGTCCATAAATAAATAAATACATGACAATTAATGAACAGATAAATGTCTAATGATGGAGTAGACCAGGGGTCCTCAAACTTTTTAAACAGGGGGCCAGTTCACTGTCCCTCAGACCGTTGGAGGGCTGAACTGTGGGCCCTGGGACGAGTCGGCTGCTAAGCAGGACAGGCAGTGGCGGCAAGAACACCTGGCAGGCCGGATAAATGTCCTAGGTGGGCCACATGTGGCCTGTGGGCCGTAGTTTGAGGACGCCTGGAGTAGAGGAACAAATGTTTAGATGCCAAGGGAGGGCCCTTTCCGGCCCTGTGAGCCCTGACAGAGTTCTGCTGGGTTCTGACCCCGTCACAGAGAACGTGCTATCTGCTCTTCAGAGAATGTCTTGGAAATATTTGTTCAGCCTTTATCTGTGGCTTATGATGCTTTGGTAGACTGAGTAAAACACACACCTGTGCACACACACGTCTGTGAGGCCCACATGTCGTCTACTGCTGTGGCTCCCAGTTGGGGAGCTGGACCCTGAGCCGGCCTCAGCCCCTTCCTGGCTCTCTGGGACACACCCCCTCCCTTGGCCTTGGTTTCTTCATCTGTCTCAGGGAAGACCTTCCTCATCCCAATGGCTCAGAGCTAGAAGGACCAGCACACCGGGGCTGCGGAAGGAAGAGCTCCTGCAAACTGCCAGGGTGGGTCTGATGGCCAGTGAGGTGTGGCCTCCCACAGGCCAGCAGCATTCAACTGCAGGGGCACCTTTGGAACACGGAGTATAATTATTCCGTATTTAGTGACCATATTCCTGCTCCAGACATCCATGCCGGGGTTACCTTTAAAATAAGATTGTACTAGTAGTCACTGATGTCCAGTGCTAGAAAAAGAAAATTGGCTTCCAAGTGTCAAATGTCTCCACGCAAATGTCTTTGGAAAATGCTGTGATATTTTCCATGTTAAATAAGAATTCTGCCAGTGGACTGACATGAGAGCGGATGAGAGAACACCTTTCGGAATTCTGCATTTAACCTTGGAGGCCTGGAAGCAAGTGATTGTCACTACTTTTCAGGAACACCACCAGCCTTAGATAAGCCTTCTTACTTTGCCAGTTTGACAACTCTGGAGATGGCCCCTAGCAGCAGGGCTCTAGAAGCCACAGATGTGTCCTTGGCCCAAAACTCGGGGCCGGGGTGGGCCTATAGCTCCTGGTGGCAGTTTCTGACTCAGTCCCCCTGCCCGAAGTGGGAAGTGGCATTTACAGCAAAGTCCCCCCCAGGGTCCAGGACACCCTGCTAGGGTGCCGGGTTTCCATGTGTACCTGCAGGGACCTTTCTTTGGAAACTGTGCGGGGAGAACCAGGCTGCTCAGGGATGCCCACCCCATGCTCAGTCTGGATGGAGTCTTCACAAACCTCCCCGGGAAAAAGGGAGCACAGGTTGGCTCAGTCTGTCCAAACCGAATGTGGGCAGGTGCAACAGGCAGGCCACAGTGGGGCTGCATCCCCTGAGATCAAATGCAAAGCGTGTTCTGGACCCTCATTGTTCATAAAAGCGGCTGTGTGAGCCCCAGTCTGAGGTTTATTCCACTTCCTGTCTTCCTGTTCCTTTCCTGCTGAGGCATGATCCTTTACTAGATAAACTATGAATTTTTCTTGTCCCTGGAACCAACACTGTCCCCTATGTTTGAATGACATTCAGAGACCACCTGGTGTCATCCTCAGCCCAGAAAAGCAGCATATAGCATTCACTTCTGGGTCTGCTCAGAATTCCGGCTGCTTCTCCCCAAGATGCCTTTGCCAGACTGAACCCTCAGCCCCCCGCCAAATGCAGACAGTGGCCCCAGGATGGGTAGAGGACATCATCACACTGACAGCGGGAATGGTGACCCTTGTGTTTAACTAGGAGGTAGAGGCTGGCTGCTCAGTTCACAGAGACATTCCACCTGCTCGTGAAGGTGCCAAGGCCCCTGGTCAGGGCAGAGAATAAGACACCGTGGGCCAGAGAGGAGCCGGTCCAGGAAGGGGAAATGGTTCTGAAGGATGAAGCCACAGGTCATTGCCCACTCAAGACCAGCAGGTCTCAGTCAGGGCTCCTCTGCTGCCTAGGTGATGCCTGGTGATACCTCAAGACACTTTAATCATCACAACTCAGTGCCCTGCAGTGCACAGGCCAGAGTCGCCTTGTCCACCTGCCAATGAGCCAGTGGGAGAAGCCTCCATCAGAGGTTCTGAGAAGCAGAGCAGCATGGTGGGGGTGGTTCCACTTGGCCTCCCAGACACCCCTAAATGAGAGACTGACAGGGGTGCCCATGGGCTGCAGACCGACTGGCCCTCCCATGCAGAAGGCACGAGGCTCCGTGCCTGGTTAGGCGTTCCCAAGCCGTGTCTGTGGTTTTCAGAATGTCTGGGGAGGCCAGACACTCTGCAGACCTGCAGGCTGAGGCCCCAGGGGCACGGCAACCACAGCAGGACCCCCAGACCTGCAAGCTGAGGCAGAGGAACATGGCAACCATTGCAGGACACCCAGACCTGCAAGCTGAGGCCTGGGGTACACGGCAACCACGGCAGGACACCCAGACCTACAAACTGAGGCAGAGGGACACGGCAACCGTGGCAGGAGTGAAGAGTGGCAGAGCCAGGGGTCAGAGCCGGGTTTGCAACACGGGTCTCCCAACCACCCTGCAATCTGCTTCTGCATAAAGGCCTGGGATGTTGGGTTTGTTCCAGAGGGGGCCTTCCTACCTCCTCTAGCTCCTAGGAAACCCAGAGGTCTCAGTGGGAGACAGCAGCGTTATTCTACCCTCCAAACCCTACACAGCCTCGGAAGCAGGTTAATGCAATTATCTGGGTAATTCTGACTCAGGAGGGGCATGAAAGAGGCAAATCCTGCCTAACTCTGGGGTGTGGGGCTGGAACGATCACAGGTCCGAAGCGCACTGGGCCAGGCCATCCCGCTCTGAGCGTGCCACCCTGAGTGCGTGGATGACTGAAAGTGATGGGCATGGGATGGGCAAAAGGACCTCAGTGGCCACCGCCCACAGGCAGACTGCAAATGAGCCCAGCATGACCGTCCGCCCAGGGCCCCTCGACACTGTCTGTGACCCCATCACAAGTGCACTTTGCTTCCCCTTTACAACTGTCAATGGGAATACACCGGCCACAGGAACAAAACTCCACTTCTCTCGGCTGCAAACGCCACCCAGTACTGCTGACATAAACCTGCCCTTAGAATGGAGCCTAATTGGGTCAAAATGTCCAGAGAACGTGCAGTGGGGACACTCCGCATGGAGGGATTAGCAGGCGACCTGTGCTGTGCCATGGCCAGTCTCCTTGCAAGCCACACACGGGACGTGCCACACTGTGCCAGGGCCCCTTTGTCTTTCCCAGTTTCCTGGAGCCTTGGCCACACAGGGCCACACAGGTGACACGGGTGACCTCCGCGTCCTCCAGCGTGGACTGCATTGAAGCCTGACATGTGTGTCCCTGTGGTCTTCATCTGCCAGCCTTGCTTCCTGGGCAGACCACCTGTGCCCTCTGCATCCGCACTGCAACTTTTCTGCCTGTTCTGGTTCCTATGGACTCAAGTCCCTCACGACCAGGGCGCATTAGCATCCATAGACAAATGGGAGCCTTGTCCGGGGGGCTTCCCGCTGCTCTCCAGCGTCTGGGCAGCCTGCTCCAGACGTTGGTCCCAGAGTGCTCAGACCCAGCTCCCCCAGGCCACGGGCTCCCTGCAGAACTCAGCCAAGCAGCTGAGTGTGGATATGCATGCAGGATGGGTGAGGTGTACTCACAGCAAGTAGCAGTAGCATCTGCCCAGGCACCAGCCCCCACTCCCACCCCCCGCCCCAGCACTCTGGTCACCTCCCTGTCCCAGCAGCAATTTTCTTACTACTGCTCAAGGAAACAGATTTATAGACTGTAGAATGCACATCTGCCACTTCACAACACATTGGGGCCCCACTGTGGGCTTGTGAAGGGCCTTCCAGCCCCCCTGGACTGCTCTGAGGGGCTCTGCTCTGTGCCAGAGATGCCCAGGCCCCCTGGCCGTGCCCTCAAGGGCTCCATGCTGCTTTCTCTCCTGTGCATGCTCCTGCCCAAGGGGGTCCCTGCCCACATAGTGGGCCAGGAAAAGGTCCACCCGGCCCTGTGAGGCTGCTCACAAGGAGGCTAGTGAGGGATTGGCGAGGTCAGCATGAGTTGGCCCAGGCTGGGGAGCTGATTCTCCCAGAGGGGTTCTCACCAGCTCTGTGGCCTGGCACAAGAACACCTGAGAGAACTGGGGGAAAAGTACTTATTGGGGTGTTTCTGTATGACCCCAGGGAAAGAGGAACATGGCAGGGGGGATGCAAACCCTGGCCCCAACTCGGTCACTGCCGGGTGGAGTTAAGGATCACTAACAGCTGTAGGGAGGCACTGGGCCTGGGGGGGGAGCAGACCTTCTGAGCCTACCACCTTCTCTGTTGCTTTCTGTGACCTGGAGTCAGGGCCAGGGGCCCAGAGTCTTGGGGGTCCAGACCCCAGGACAGGATTACTCGCATGGGGCCCAGAGACTGGGAGGTTAAATCCAGGGCAGACTGCCCGAATGCCTAAAGGTAGGAGGTGGGCAGAGGGGCAGCCGGTACCCTGCCCTGGGTGGGATTCAACGAAAACCAGCTGCTTCTGTGAGCGGCTGCATGGCCGGCCAGGAAGCCAGTCCAGCCCTGCCCCGGGAACACCCGGCCAGCACCCGCACAACCCACAGCTTTTCATCCCCACCAGGCTGGCCCAGCATTCGGATTCTGCTTCCTGCTTAATCCTCGTTTTCTTTAAAAAGTGGATTAGGAAAATCCCATCTGGAAAATTAATTAATGTATGAATTCAACAAATATTTACTGAGCACAGCACTATGTTCAGTATTTATTTTTTATGTGACCTCTTGTGTCTCCCGCCCCCAGGGTTTCTGATTTTGTTTTTCTTGCCTTTCAGGTTTCCGGCTGGTCCGTGTTCTACAGCTACTTCCAGTAACACTCTCTTCTAATTCAAGGGTTAGGGTGCGTTTCTTCCTTCTGCAGCTGGTCATACAGGCACACATCAAACCCCAAGTGTGCTGCGGCCCCTGGGGGCCTCTGGCCAGGGGCTCTGTGCTTGTGGTGGGAGCAGACCTTCTGAGCCTACCACCTTCTCTGAGACTGAGCGGGGCCCCGGCCAGCCATGGGGTACCCACCCTCCACCCCGCTTTCCTTCTCCCCTCGTGGGGGCTCTGGCTCAGGCTAATTGGATTCCCTACTCCCTGCTCAGGAGCACCCCCCCCGCCCCCAGGTCCCACTGTCCAGTCAGCCTCTCCGTCCTACTCATCACGTGAGCTCTAAAAGCTGCACCATCCTCTGAGGAGACTCTAAAATGGCAAATCCAGGAGCAGCCGAGACTTTGGTGTCCCCAAACCTCACCACGTGCTGGTTCAGAAATGGACAACCAGGGCCCCCGGGGCACAGGTGTGGACTCTGAGGAGCTCAGAGACGCTCCCAGGGGTGACCCTCTGATGGGAGGGTGTCTGTCCCTTGGTATGATTCCTTCCCTAACCGCTGCCCCCAGACTGGGGGGATCAGTCTGGGTTTCCTTGGCTCGCTTTTGCCCTGAAGTGTGTTCCCATCCAAACCAATTGTTCCTGCCCAAAGGAGTTGTAAAAGTCACACTCGGGGGTGTCCTGACCGACGCTACCTTCAGCTCTGCCTTTGGGGGCTCAGCACCCACATACACCACAGGGGTGTGGATGGACCCTGTGTATACGACTCACCAAGCCAAGTCTCACGTTTCTTTCAGTAATTTCTTTAAATGGGAAATACTGAAATTGGTTACAAATGTTAACCCTGTAAAAGCATTGTACTGAGAAGACTTGGGTGGCACCACCGTTCACATGCCTCCTGCCCTAAATTTAAACCACTCGCAGGTCCCTACTCCTCGCTCTCTAATTCAGGTGCAGGATGGGGAGACTGGCCTGGAGGCCTTGGGGTCAGCATTGGGCCCGGGGACACCTGGGATCAGGTGTGGGACCAGGGCATCTTCTGCCACCTATAACACCGAGGAATGATCCCCAAGGGACCAGTTAAAGCTCAGTTGTGCCCTTAAATGTAGGGAGGTGCCGGCCTTACTTGGAAACAGAGCCTTTGCAGATATAATTAGCTGAGTTAGGATGTGGAGGGTGTGCCCTGACCCAGTGCGACTGGTATCTGTACACAGATGGGACATATGGACACAGGGAGAAGGCCATGAGGACACAAAGATGGGCATCTCCAGGGGTACGTCTAGGGGACAAAGGAGATATCTCAGGGACAAAGGTGGACATCTCAGGGGTATGCTGCCACACAGTTAGGGGTTTCCTGCTACTTCCAGACATTGGGAGGGCACAGGAGCAAGTGGCGTGCCAGGCTCCAATGCCCACAGGGGCCCGTGGTGGCAGCACCCCAGCACCCTAATGCAGGGACAGCACTGTCCCTAGCTGGGGCACCTATGCTATGTCCGGGGAGTTTCCATTGCTCACTTGGCTGATGACCCCCCCCCCACCTTGTCTCCTCTAAACTCACTATGGGACAAGAAACTCCACAGATAAACCAGGGATATGGGCTCCAGGGTATGGCTTTTCTGGAGCCAGGAAGAGCTGACACAGTGGCTTCTGGTGACCCCAAGTGACAACTGCCTGCTCAGGGATGGGAGGGCCCCAGCAGGGAGGGCACAGTTTCCGGGCTGGGGGAGGGGCCCTCGATGGAAAGTTATCCACCTTTTTCCAGATCTCTAAGAAGAGTCTCCCCAAGTCCTCATCTCTGCACCTCCCGCCCATCAGAGCTTCACATGCCAGGCTGGAGTCGGGCGGGCCTGCAAGACGGCTGGGTCAGCTCCCCATCCAACCAGTGGGGAAACTGAGGCCTGGAGAAGGTGGTGGCTTGTCTGGGTCTGAGCAGCATCCAGTGAGTTCCGTTCTGAACCAGCTCCCTCTTTGCATAGCACTGAAACCCACTTGCCTCTATGCCACAGATATCATAAAAATCTGTGCTTTGCTTTTTTTTTTTTTAGAGACAGAGTCTCACTATGTGGCCCTCGGTAGAGTGCTATGGAGTCACAGCTCACAGCAACCTCCGACTCCTGGATGTAGGCGACTCTCTTGCCTCAGCCTCCTGAGTAGTTGGGACTATAGGCGCCCACCCCAACGCCCGGCTATTTTTTTTCTTGCAGTTTGGCCAGGGCCAGGTTTGAAAACTGCCACCCTCGGTATAGGGGGCCGGTGACATAATCACTGAGCCACAGGCACCGCCCTGTGCTTTCCTTTTTAAAAAAGGATCAGGCATTTAAAGGGAACAAAAAGTAAGAGCTCAGAATGTGCAAACTGGCCCTATCTGGGACCATTAACGGGGTCTATGTAACACAGTCCAAATAATGAAAATACGGAAGACTTGACATGGGGTTTACGGGGGTCCTTGCTCCCCTGGGAGTCTAAAGGTGCTTAGACCAAGGCCAGGAACTGAGCCCTGACCTCCCCTGGGAGCAGCCGCAGGAGCCTCACCTTTCTCAGCCTCTCCTAGCTCTTCCCACCTAAGCCCGGGAGGAGGGACGCGCCTGTTGGCTGAAAATAGGCGCAGTGAATAGACTCAGGTTGTGCAGGTAAAGTCTGACGTCCTAGTTCCAGCTGCTCCGTCCACAGCTCTCAAGATTTGGTTTCCTCTGATGCAACGTGGAGGTGATGGGGGTGAAGGGACAGCTCCAAGGGGTTCTGTACATGAGGAGTCTCCTCTCTGGAGACAGCCACACCCAGAGAGCACAGATGCGTGGCCTCAGCCCCACCACCTCGCCCAGAAACCTAGGAATGCAAGGAACAGCCCCGAGCAGGGCTGAGCAGAGCCGAGCAGCTGGACAGCCCTTCTGACCCCAGCCTCAGAGGGTGGCGGGGGCCCCTCCACTGTAGAGGAGCCCCCTGCCCTGGGAACAGAGGACCTGGCATGATAACCAGGAGTGTCCCCTGCCCATGGGAATCTGCCATGATAACCAGGCACCACAGAAGCCGGACTCGCCTCTGTCCTCAGCTGAGACAGGGCCAGAGGCGACTCACTTAAGGGTGGATGAAGAAGATGGTGAGTTTGCCCACCTAGGAGCAGGGACACACGGGGGCAAGGAGGAGGCAGATGCCACCCCAGCTGCCCTCTCCTGAGGGTTCAACCCCCACTGTCTGGGAAGCCTACCCTGTGTGTGCTGGGAGTGGCTGGGATCCTAGACCTCCAGGTGTCACCGGGAAATGTGTGTGCAGAGACCCACACCCCCTGGGCCACCCTCACATGGACAAGTCCCCTGCAGCCGGCTCAGAACCACTCTCACCGGACTTGGCACCACCTGATGAAAACTGCAGGGCCTGAGCTCACCAGGGTGCATCCCAGAGGGCTGAGGCTCAGGGCAGAGCGAGGGGCTGGGGTACAGCTGGGCCCCGTGTGGGTGGACTCTGGAATCTAGGTGGACTCTTCACAGCCTGCAGATCCCCCCTCTCAGCTGCCGGTTTTGTCCACCCCCTGCCAGCGTTCAAGTCCACACAATTAAAGTGCCCCATGACGCCGTGAATTTTACAGATGAGGGAAATGTACTTCCTCCAACCCAGCCGCTGCTGTGATAGTAACAATTTGAAGGCTTTTATCAAAATGTGAAACAAACCTTTTTCCACCAGCCGCGGCCTCCTCATCCTTTCCTCCCCCTCCCCTCCCCCCTCCCGGCCCAGCTGTCATCCTTTTCTTCCTGCCCTTGGGTCAAGGCCACAGGCAGCGTCTCCTGGGATGATGCTGAGGTCAAGCAAATGGACACAACAACAGTGATGGTTACAAGTTTGCTCCTTTAGGGTTTTTCTTTCTGAGTCCTAGCCAGGCTGGCTGAGGGTTTGACATCCCTCAACTTGTACATTCCTAGGAGGGCCAGGCACAGCAGGACACCCAAACTGTGCTTCGGACCCCACAGAGGACTCACACCTGAAGGTAAGTCCCAGCCAAGGGCCTTGGTGGAGCCCATGGTTCTCTGCAGGTGCCAGCTCTGGCCAAAGTCCTTCCCTGTCCCTGACTCACAGCATCACATCCTGTGGCCTCAGGCAGTCAGCAGGGGGACACCGACAGAGGTTCCTTCTGTAAAGACAGAGGTGAGCCCTCAGCCTCTGCCATGAGATGATGTCCAGAGTCTGTTCCCTTCCCCAGATGGGCCCTAGGATGCTGGGCACTTCTGAATTTCCTGGGTGGGAGAAAGAAAGAGGAGGCATGTGCTCTCCAGCCCCTATCACGGCTTTGCTGTGCTTCAGAGGCCAGGGCCACAGCACACCAACTCGAGTTCAGGCCTGAGGAAGGATCCACTGTGGTCCCTCTGAGAAGACAGCACCGGGTGGGTGGCAGCAAGGGCAGGTGCCTGGGACCAGCCAAATAGCCTCCTGCCAGGAATGCCCCAGGGCCTCAGTCCAGCTGACACACCTGGCTAGGGTCTCATGCTCCAGCCCGGGGAATCTTCACATGTGTGAAGCACATCAAAGTCCACCCACAGGAACTCAGCAGCTCCCCTGGGAACCAAGCTCCAGCAGGCAGGGCACCTGTTACCTCCTAGAAGCAAGTCCTCAGCTGGCTGAGCAAGCCTGGTCCCTAGAGTGAACAGGCTGGCCAGAGGCCTCTGCACACACCAAGCACAGGGGCTGGCATGGGCCACTCAGCAGAGACCTGACAGCAGGGGGACGAGGCCTGCAGGCTGTTCTGTTAGAGTCACTGTCACTCATTTCCAGCCCTACGACCCTTCACACAGAACAGGGCTGGGCAGGGGCTGGGCCACCTCTCCTAGACTCTCAGGCCCAAAGGCCCCACCCTATTCCATGAATGCCCAACTGCGTCTCCCGGCCCCCGCGGGCTCCTGGTATCCCCCAGCTATTTGCAGCTCACATATCAGGGTACCCAGAGGTACCTTTGGGAATGAGGAGTTGCCAGGCATCCTGATCCCCCCTCCCCCGGCCCTGCGCTGTGCTCTCTTGAGCCTTCGCTGAGCGCTGGGGCTGCAACATGGGCTGATAAATTAGTCTGGAGGGAAGCAAGGCCGCGTCTCCTTGTAAAAGGTCACCTCGACTTTGTTCTGGGTGAGGGTTTATCTCAGCTGCCGCCGCCACAGACAATGCCTGGGGCCTAAATGGCAGAAATCTTAGCCTTGCTCGTGAAATTACGGTGCTGATAAGCCAGAATGGACTTTAGAAAGATCTAAATGGGAAAGGAGTGGATGTCGGTATTTTGGAACATGATTGAACAGACACGACACAATGGGAAGCACAATTAAACTGGGCATTAGCCCAGGAGGACGGGACTCCCAAAGGCCAGCCGAGCGCTTCCCGGGCCCTGCTGGAGGCTGCTGATCCTGCCCTGCACCAGCCACCTGCACCAGGCGTCCCTGGGGACAGCAGCCCAGGCCCAAGCACCGGCGCAGCAGGTGGCTGCACTGCAGGCCAGCACCCCTCCTCACACGGCAGGGGACAGCACCCTCAAGCTACTCCCCAGAATGCACGGGGGAGCTGACCAACCGCACAAGCTGGGACCTGCCACCCTGAGTGCTCCTGGGAGCTTAGAGCCAATGAGGCCCTGCAGCAAGATGAGGGCGGACCCCTCTCCAACGCCACACACACTGAGCCACACCCTACAGCCTGACGGCAGAAAATCAACACTTTTAGGCCGTTTTATTCGTGTATGTTTTGAACAATAAGAAAGGCCTGGCCAGAGAAGGCCATGTGGATCAACTCCTCCATGACACAAAGGACTCTGGCTCCCAGCCATCCCCTAGGGGCCTCTGCCTGGAGCTCAGACTAACCTCTCACCCCAGGCTGACCAGGTCACTGCACGTGGCTGCCCTCAGTCAGATTATACCCAGCCCAGGGGATGCCAGGTGCCCTAAGCAGCTTCTGCCTGTGGGCAGGTACCCCACAAAGAAAGACCCAGGCTGCAGGGGACCCTGGGTCACTGCCCTGGGTGGGCCTATGAGTGTCTTTTGCCAAGGCCAAGGAGGCCCATAACAGCTTCCCACCCCAGGGGATGGCCTGGCCCCCAGGAATGCCCACCATGGGAGACATTCTGATAAGCAGGCCTGGCCTGGCTCTGCAGAACCTGCTGCCTACCGCTGGCCTCGGCAGCAGCAACAACGTTTACGCCCTTGTCCCATGACCCAGGGAGACTTTTTATGGCCTGGAACGCCTGGGACTCTCGCCTGACCCTGTGGGGAGGGAGGGCCATGTAGGAGCTGGTGGGCAGGTCTTGTGTGGCTCCCCAGGGATCAGTAGGGCCAGCACTGCCCCCTCGACAGGGCCGCCCGCCCACCCCTCTGCTCCCTGCTGGGAAGTTGCTCTAAATTGAGAAACGTCCAGTACAAATTACCCGTCCTGAGGATCCTCCAGTCTTAGCAGCCTGGCTGCATCCTACCTCCCCAGGGAAGGCTGTAGGAGCCAGAGGGCCAGAGAGGCTGCCTATTCTCAGGGCAGCAAGAACTTGAGCCTGAGCCCCAGCCCCAACTGACGGTGACCACCCTGGGGTGCAGAGTCAGGGGTCTCAGGTCTGTGCCACACCTGCTGGGTTCCATGCGGATGCCAGGCTGCAGGATCAACCGAGGGATGGGCAGGCTGAGTGCCCATGGGGGCCTGGGGGCTGCTCAACGCCAGGCACATAGGAGCAGTGGGACCCATCCTGCTCTCAGCCCGTGCTGATGACAGGAACTGCACACAGTGACACAGAGCAGAGGGACGCTGCCTGGGTCAGGGCGCTGCATGCTGCCCCAGCCAGCCTACTCTACAGGACTGTCCCCCAGGGAGGCTCACAAAAGGGGGAGAAGATGCTGACATCTCAAGTGGTGGGGCCCCCAGGCTGCTCCTAAGGCCTTAGTACACCTTTCCTGCCCTTCCTCTGTACCGCCCAGCTGCCCCCACCAGCTCCCACTAGGCCTGTGGTCAAAGGGGGCTCTGTCCCTACCTGTGGTGGCTACACCTCTGGGAAGAGCCCCTTGGCCTCCCATGGGGGGATTTCAGCCAAGGACCTTTACCCCCTAGAGGGAGGCTCCTACCTGCTACTCAGCATTGCTTATTAGAATGCAGTTTCCAGGGCCCACTCCACCAATTCTAACCTAGTAGGCAGAGAGCAGGGCCCAGAATCTGCATTTTGGAAGTGCCTGGGGGATTCTGAGTACAATCCTTTGAGGGCGACAGCTCCTTGGGACTCCACGACCAGGTAGAATTAGGGGGTCTCAGCTCTAGGCCCCACAGGCTGCCGGCACTGAGGACACTGCAGCTCTTGCCTGAACAAAGCTCTGTTCTCAGGAGGCCCCTTCCTATACTGACTTATCTGTGGCTGGTGGCCCTTTCTGGGGTCTGGAGAGTTCTGGTACCATAGACAGCTGCTCACAGTGAACACAGCTCCCTGTGAACCCCCCCAGACGCTCTCAGCCCACTGTGGCCCACGGGGCTGGCCTCAGAATCTGCTTTACAGATAGGAAGCCACAGTTCCTGGCAGGGAGGGAGGTCAAGGTCATGTTGATGACACAGTGACTGAGCAGGGCCCCAGCCATGGTGTCCCTCCATCAACCAACTGGGTTTCTTCTGTGTCCTCAGCCTCAGTTTCCTCCAGGCAAAATGAGGGTGGGCTAATCCTAATCATTGCCAGGAGAGTGGCTGAGGCCTTTCCTGTTGCCCAGTGTGTGGCCACAGGGCCTTGCCCACCGCGTACGGAGGCACCAGGTGCCTCGCTACATTCCCTTACTTTGAAGCCCTCCCTTTCCTTAAGGAAAAGAAGGAAGGAAGGAGGAAGGGAGGGGCGATAGGAAGGGACTGTGGGGCACCTTGTTCTCACAGGCAGCCCTTGGGAGGGGCCGAGCTGGCTCCCCGAGGAGGAATAACCTCCCTCCTCTTCTGATGCCCGGGCACTGGGTGTCACCTCTGGTTCACAAGCAAACCGTCTCGAGCGAGGGTGGGCTCCGGGTGTCACTGGGGGTGGGGTGTGAGATGTGGATGGCAAAATACCATTTAAGAAGTTGGTATTCATGGATGTCTCTCCAATATGAAAAGAAAATATTTATTTCCTTTTTCGCTTGTGAATCAGAATGCTCTATTTAAAGAAAGTACCCTCTGCCGGGCTGCGGCTGAGTTATTACCCCTTAAGGAAATAAAGGAGAGCCATCAGAGGTATTCTTAGTCATCTCTCTCCTTTTTTCTAAAATTCCTTATATACCCGTGTCTCGGAGCTGGGCCTAAGATAGTGCAGGATTTCATGGCATTCTTGGGCTAAAAATGTCTGGACTTGATGTCATGGTGCCGGGAGAAATGGGAAGGCTGTGGGGCTTGACTCCTGCACTGTCAGCTGCAGGACAGAGACGCCCTGGGCTTCTGAGCACCTCTGACCTCAGGGGCGCCTCCAACTCGCTCTGCCCTGCCAGGGTCCCACCTCTCTCCAAACCCGGGGAGGGTTCCTAAGCGCATTGCTCTGTTCTCTGGGGCGCATTGACATTGGCGCACATGACGGTTTGGGTGGCTCTTTATATATAATGTTCTGCCTCCACAAAACATCCAAAGAATTATTGGGGGGGGGTTCCCTGTAATGTTTCTTGGCCTTGCTAAAACTCCCTGGCAATGAGACTGAGAGTGGGGCAGCCCAGTGTCTGAGTGGGTGAGCAGTCCAGGGAGAGGGAGCCAGCTTCCCAGGCTGGGGCCTTAGTACTAGGCGTCTCGAGGCTGTGGAGGGTACCCCCTGTGCCATGGGGAGAAGGAACAGCGGAGCAGCAAGTTCTGCCTTATCGATGGTGAAGTTCAGATGCCGCAGAACGGAGCCCTCCTATGTGCACACCTGCTCTGGCCGCCCTCCCCAGGCTGCAGCCCATGGTAGACACCCTGGCAGCCCTGCCTGTTCCCCGTTTGGAATTAAAAGGATAAAACACGTTAGCGTGGTCTCAAAGCTAAACCCACCGGAGCCAGCATGCTGGCAAGGGCGCACGTGGTGCTGTGCTCAGCTCCAGGATGGGAGGCACAGAAGGGGCCGGGAGGGCGCTCCTTGCATCCAAAGGGCTTCTGCCTCACCCTGAGACACACAGCTGAGTAACAACTGCCCTCAGCGATCTTTCTAAGTACGGCCTGTCCTCCCAGCTACCATGCAGGACTGAATGTGCTGGAGGGTGGGAGTGCTCTTGTGGCAAAGCTTGGCCCTCAGCCCCCTGTGCCCCTTGTTCCTGCTCTAGGTTCTGGCTCTAGACCCCAACTGTAGATTAGAACCTTCTGGGAGCTTCAGGAGCCCTGTGCTCAGGCAGTGTTGCTGGGACCTTCAGTCCTAAACCAGGACACTGCTGGACCAGGGGGTGGTCATCCCCTGCCTGGCCAGAGCCCTGCCTCCCCGTATGCTCCTAGGTGACCCAACATGAAGTCAAGTGAGACAACAGCCCCCCTCCTGCTTTCAGGTCCCAGATGCCTGGGAGAGACTGAGACAGGTTGCTGACTCTCCAGTACAAACAGATGTTCATAGGGCCGGGCAACTCTCACATTTTCTTTGCAAACTCAGCAGACATCACTGGGCACAAGGCCTGTTCCTCCTCCACCGCTTGAAGGATGCACTTTCCACAATCACCTGAGCATCAGTGGGAGCCCTCCAGGATGGCTTTCCTGGAGCACCACCCCAGGGCCATGGGTCACCTGGAGCTGGGTGGGGCCAAAAGTGTTCCCTGGCTGCTGACAGCTCCAGGGGCTCAGAGCAACCAGCCCAGCCTGCTGACCGGGCGACCCTGGACACTGGAGCTCTTCCTGCAGAGGCTGGTGGCTAAATGAAACACTTTGAGGTCCAAACCGGCCACTGGCCACCAATGGGTATTTCTCCTTCCTCAGTCCAAGAGCCCGAGGCAGCTTGGTGGTCTCCAGGAGAGGCTACGCCTGGCCCTTCTGGGTGCAGCTGCCCCTCCCCTGGGGGCTGGGCAGGAGCAGAGAGGCTGTTCTTCTTGGCTGCCAGGAACGCTGGTGATGCTTATGCTTTCAACACAGTCCAAGGCCACCCCTGGATGTGCTATCTCCCCAGTGGTCTTGGCTGGTCCACCCTTCCTATGCTTACAGTGCATGTGAATCACCGTGGCTCCTGTTTAGTGTCCTGCTGATTCTCGGAGGCCTGACAGGGCCTGGACTCTGTTTCCACAAGCCCCATGGTGCTGAAGCCACTGGCGTCTCTGGCTCAAGGGCCACATTCTGGCATCCAGAGTCTTCATGGCAATGTGTTTGCCACACCTGTCCATCTCTGGGCTGACTGTGATTTATTCTGTGGTCACTATGCTATAGAGACTAGAGAGAATTGAGCCAGGCTCAAGGAGCCCGGAGAATCTGTCCTGGAGGGGAGGGTGTTCACGCCTGCTGTGCTCAGACCTAGTCAGGCCAGAACTCGCTGGCTCTCCAGCCTGGACACACAGGGTCTCAGTCTAGCATCAGGGCCTGCTACTGTGCAAACTGGAAAAGGAAGCCTTAAGTGTGAATCCTGCCTGTGGCCCTGTACCCCAGTCCCCCCAAGCAGAGCCCACCCCCATGTAAGCCCTGAGCAGGCCAGGGCGTGACAGGTGCTCATTGCAGGAAGAGCTCAGGTCTACAGGGCCAGTGAGCCCCTAGGGGTCCCTTCTAAGGCCCTGGACCTGGTAATTAACCTGGAGCCTAGAAACTTCTCTTCTGGCTCCTGCAGCTCAGAAATTTTTCTGGAACTCCCAGAAGAAACATCCCCTACAATCACAAAACATGTGTGACCTGAAACACAGGTGCCCTGAGCCACTATTCAAAGCTGCCAGATCCAGGCAGGGAGCTACATGGATGCCCTTTGAGGCTGGAGCCGCTCCCCAACCTGGTGACCTAGAGTGTACACGTGCCTCATAGCCACACCAGGCTGTGGTCACCACTCAGAGGAAGGGCCCCGGTGACCCCTCCACCCCATACCACAGGCCTGGCTGCACCTGCCCTCTGTCCCTCCTGCCATCATACTGGACTAGGTCTTGGCCCTGGGGACCCTGGAGTGTTTCCTCAGCCCTTAGAGAAGCTGGTTCTTGATGCTGCCTCACGATGCCTCTACAGCCCACAGAGGGCCTTGGTGCCAGGAGGTCAGGGGCTAGTGTCCCCGCACTGTGTCCCTCTGCCCAGAGCCAGATGCCCAATGGGGCTATGCCTAGCCTTCCTCCCTGTCCTGCCACTTGAGGCTGGCTCTCTGCCCCTGGCTGGGGGTAGAGAACTAATTTTCTAAAATACACAGGCAGACAAGCACAGGAGGGGTCCTTCCCTGCAGGCCCACACCTTCCGTCAAGGTTAGAAGCTTCTGATAATTCACTCTATTCCCCAGCTGTTGGAGAAGCTCAGGTCCACGGGGGTAACCAGCTGGCCCTAGAGCCTGCTGAGACCCCCACGGGCCTCTAGCAGCCCTGCAGGTGCCAATTTGGGTTCCACACAGTCTTGAGCTGGAGAATTGGGGCAGCCCAAAGCCTCTGGGACCTTTCCCCTTTAGCTCCAGAGCCTCCCACAGGCCCTGAGCCAGACGTGGCCTATTTATTGACTGAACAAACGAACACGTATGTTAATATTCAGCGACTAACGCCAGGGGACGAGATAGTCCACTTGAGTAAATTCTTCAGATAATTGAAACCCCATCAATTCACATTAACATTTTTCTCCAGCTTCTTAAACAGAGGCAGCCACGTTTATTCAGCAGAAAATGTTTGAGTGCCGACCGCGGGCTGAGCACCAGCATGGCCGGGAGCCTTTCTAGGGAGACGCACTTCCTGGGCAACAAGCAGTCCCAGTCCAGCTGGTGGCCCATTCAGCAAGAAACTGTCCCCAGCACTCCCAGTGACGGGGTAGACTCACTTCCCTGGGCAGGTGGCTTCCCCAGACCCTCCCAGAGCCTGCCTCCCTCTGGGCTGTCACTGGTGGTCACCTCTTAATTAGCAAAATAAACAGCATGATGATAAATGTCATGATTTACTCAACAAATGATCAAAATCATTGTTTTTGCAGACTTCATGGCAATAAAATGCAGTCACAGAGTGATTTATTCTGGGCAGGGTGGGCCTTGGTGTTAGCAGAGAGAGTGCGTGTGATGTTTCCGGAGAAACCCAGCTGGGTCCAGATGGAGGCAGCTCATCCCGGAGCCCTGCCCACCCCTGAGCGGGAGCCCAGGGGACATTTCCACGCACAGATGCAGCCAGAGCCAATCCAAAGGCACCTGACTCAGGATGCACTTCCTAGCACAGAGGTGGGCACTGTCCTGGTGTGCTCCCAAAACACCCAGGAAAAGGGGGGTCCTGTTTAGCTGAAGGAGGAGGTGGAAGGCAGGAAAGGAGTGATGGGGAGGAGGAACCACAGCTGCCAAGCTACCTGAGGTCCTGCTTGGCCAACAGAACGTTCCCACAGAAACCAAGATGCCTAGGACCCAGCTGCTGAAGCCGCAGCCACCTTGTAGACAGCACGACTGACCCCTCGTCCCCTCAGTCCCCCAGGTAGTGGGTCATCCAAAGCACATGTTGCTGGGCACCGTGTCTCTCCTCACGAAAAGACAAAAGGAAATAGGACCTTCTTAATTCATTTCAGCTGTATGGTCCCAGATAGGAACACTGCTGCCAGAGTAGAAAGGATTCTTTCCACGGTGGCCCAAAATGGCACTGAGAACCACCAATGTGACTTTTATTTCAAATCGGTCCTCAGAGGGGCCTGCAGGAGAGGGGCTGCTCTAATCCCCTGTGGATGCCAGTCCCAACTCCCGGGCCACCCCCAAGGGCAGCCTCCCTTAGGAGCTCGGGGCAGTCCCTGAACCATCCTCCCGACCACCTCTAGGGAGGCCATCACCAGGCCGGGTCCTTCTCAGGTTTCATCCATCATCTTCACTTGTCCTTTTCAGTAACTGAATATCGTATAAACTGCAGTAAAGTCAATCACCCTGATTCATAAAACTCAACTGCCAGTGTGAGAGTGAACAATGGCACGCATAAAGCCCGGACGTCTGTGTGTCGCCCGGGCTCCTGCTCTGGCAGTCCCAGGCTCCCCAGGCCCCAAGGCATGGCACTGTGCATGCACTAGGGCTGGTCACACCGCCTCTGGCCACTCCAGACTGAGTAGCACAAGTGCCTGGAGGTCTACAGGCACCCCCCCAACATCCCCTCCAGAGCCATGCAGAGGCCCAAGCCCTGGGGTCTGGGTGACCCTCTATGGCAGATCCCCGTCCATAGCAATCAGAAGACCCACGACCAGGGCAGAAGCCAGGACAAGTCCCCCAGAGGGCGGCACCCACTTCTCCTGCCCTATCTGCAGTTCATGCCCCACGAAGGCAAAGCACAAAGTGAAAACAGCAGCTGACCAAGTCAGGGGACCGGTGGAAACCCTGGTCAGGCTGCTTGAGGGCAAGCCCGTCACTTTTCCTCCCCCCAAACCCCCAGGTGAAGTCTCTGCAGCTGTGGAGAAGCTGCTTTGACCGTCATTACTTATTTCAGGCACAAGTGGCTTTGCCCGAAGTGTCAGCCCTCCTGTTCTTCCTCCTGCCGGGGGTGAGGGCTGCCTGCTGGACTCTGCCTTGGCTTTCTCATGCCCCCGACACGCACAAATGCCTCAGCCCCCTGGCGGAAAGCAGGAAAGCCCAAAGATAGGTCACAAAGCCAGGCAAGTGGTGCCTGAGCTTGCAAAGAAAACAAGGTCGGACAGGACGGTGCCGGGTGCAGGCAGGTGCGTAGGACACAGATATCCCCGAGCACTGGGTGAGAGGCGGCCTCAGGTCACCACTGCAGAACCAAGCTCTGTGCAGAGGTGGGCGGCGCACCCCGGAGAGAGAGCATTCCCTCACGTATGCAGAGAATAAATAATGTGGCAAAGTCCACTGTGCCGACGGGTAAGGGCACGGCCCAACCGGACCTGGCACCAGCCGGGCCACTGTGATATGGGCGATTTCTTTAAATAAATGAATAAATATAAGCAAACAGAAACTTGTATCAGAGCGGACAGGAACAAAGTCGCCCCAAGGTCATCCAAAGCGCTCCCTGAAGGCCTCGTTTACCCTCTGACCATCTAGAAGCCACCTACTAATTAAACAGTCAGACCTTCCTGAGTGCGTCAAACACCCTGAAATTCTTGTCCTGCGCAGCCGGGCGGGACAGGCTGCCGCTGCCAGGCCAGGCCCATTTTCACAGCCACATGTCCTGAGAAATGGTCTCTGAGCTCTAGAAGGGAAGACCCTACAGGCCACGGAACATGTTACAGGCACATTGAGAGTGTGATTCCAGCTCTCTCCCCCTCTGGCCTCTCCTGAAGGTGACCCAGGGTGAGCCCCCAGGATGGGAACTCATGTCCTCTAGGTGGCAGGGGATGCACTGGCTCCCTGAGCTACGGCTCCACCATCTGGGAGGACCATGGACTCCACTGTGGCCATCCTCTGATGCATCTGGAGCCTCACAGATCACTGTTGTGCCCAGGGCCTCAAGGTGACAGTCAGGTAAAGGCTTCTACAAACCCACGTCCATGACAAGGAGCCACACAACACCCCATGGAGTCTCAAACCACCTGCCTGTGGGCTTTGAGGAAAGTGGGCAGCTTGGGCCCCACTCCAGGCATCAGCCCACCCAGGCTTCCTTGGAATCCATAGCATCAGTTGTAAGTGCTGATGGCCCCAGGTGATCTGGGGGGGCACATGAGATCCCCAAGGTTCCAAAGAGGGCATCTGTGCACCTGCATCTCTAGGGGGCAATTTATGTGTGAAGTTCAATGTTGAGGGAAGGTGAGCTCAGACCTGAATCCCTGGCTCACTCTGAATAGGAAACAGAGGCACAGACAGTCTGGGAGCTTTTCCAGAGCCACAGAGTGGCTAGAAGAGGTGGCAGGACAAGACGTGACCCCTGCCCCACTGTCCCCAGCCCCTGTCATTAGGGAACCCAACTGCTTGGCCACTCAGGGTCCTATTCTGTCCTGGGACTGTGCCCTTCCTAGAACTGACCCCAATCTAAGTACTTTGGGAGGTTGAGAAACTCCAGAAGGAATCTGGGTTTGCAATCCCATTTTCCACCCAGGCAGGGATTCTGCCAAAAATATCACTGAAAATTGGCTTGCTGGGCCTGGCAGAAAGGCTGGGGCCAGTGAGGATGAGTGCCCCGTGGGCCTCTTAGTCCCCACACAACCACTGTGAGAGCCTCCGAAACCAGGACCCAGTGTGCCTCGTGGCCTGAGCAGGACCCATCTGGGCGCCCCAGATCATCTGCCTGACCCCTCTGCCGTCCCCAAAGCAGGTCCAGCAAGCACAGCTCCAGAACCCTCACGCCGGCCAAGGAAACGTAAACAGCAAGACATCCTTTCCTGGTAGCACGGGCCTTGTGTCCCCTTGACCTGGGAAGTCAGAGCTCTCAAGCAGCTTGCTGACCAGGGCAGGAGGGCAAAAGCCCGGGTGTCAGTGTGCACAGGACATCAGGGGCAGCATAGGGCTTGGCCTGCAGTGACACCCTGAGTGAAGCTGCCTGCTTGCAAATGTTCAGTTATCCTCCCTACCACACCGGGAGCATTAGCACCTCCACCCCAGTGGGCAGCACATGATATTTTAAGACATGCACTCCTGAAAGACATGTTTTGGGGAGAAACCCTGCCTCCAGGCTTACAGGCCACCACGAAGCCCCTGGTGTTTTCTGGGCTGTGCACGTGAACCCTGGGGCACAATAAGCACAGGTGGGGACAGGCGGGGGCACTCGGACACGCTGCCCAACAGAGGCCCCTGCCTGGCAGCAGCTGCAAAAACACACTGAACACAAAGCACTAGGACCAGCCACACTCGGACGCAAGTGCTTACCTCCCATCCGAAGTCAGTATCCTTCAGAGTGGCCCGGGGCGCCGCCAGGAAGGGGCCGAACCTCTCCCCAACTTCCAGCTTCCTCCTGGCCCAGATGCCCAGGCCGGCCCCTGGGATGGAGGACTCTCGTAGCTCGAAGTCTGGTGGGACAGGAATGTCTTCAGGAATGTACACCGGGGCTTCATAGGGCGAGCCCTCCTTGGGGGTAAAGTCCTCGCTCGTGGGGACAGGCGACATGACACTGTCCTCAGTCTCGTCCTCGGCACTGTGGCCAGCCAGCAGATCCGGGTCAGGCTCATACATGTTATTTACAACGTCACCGTCACCTGGAGGAGATAACTCAGCATCAGCCTCTGAAGCATGCCCCCTATCTCTGTGTGAGGCTTGGGGACCACCTGGTCATTGGGCCTTAATGGGAACAGAGGGTTGCAGAGGCCCCGAAGGCATCTGGCTGCCATCCCCACCTCTGCTCCATATTGAGCCAAGGTTCCTGAGGATGAGTGAGATGCTAGCAGGGAGTTTGATGCACCAACATTTGTGATAGGCAGCACAGCCTAGTCCTCCCTGCATCTGCCCTCGGGCCCTGCAGCCACGTGGGGACACTGGGACGGTTTCTGCTTTAGAAGAACAAGAACAGGAGCTGCCTGTGCCTTATGGGCCAACCCAGGGCTCATGGGGAACCACTTGGTCCTCAGCTGTGGCCTTGGAATCAGGGAATAGATAGGTACCTATGTTTTTAGGAGCATTGGGAACTTGGGCCACTGTGAAATTTTCCCAGAGCTACTGCCCCTGAAGGTGGGCCACTCTGGACACCCTGCTGGGGCTGCCCTGGTCTCAAGGAAGGTTATTGGATGTTCCTCATGACCTTGTGGTGGGTTCACATCAGGCCTGCTGAGGCCATGGGAGTCACAGGGCTGCAGGTCAGCAGACTGAGCAAAGAAAACAGTCCCCAGTTCATTTATTTGAGATGTGTCTTCCTTTGGGGTCAGTCCTAAGAGAAGGTTGGTGCCAAGATGGTGTGGCCTAGAACCACACCAGAGGGCAGCTTGAGGCACAGAGGAGGGGAGGGAGGGCGTGGAGGGGGTCAGACCCCAAGGAAAGCTACTCCACCCCTGGGCCTCCATCCCAGAGCACCAGCTAGAGATGCCAACAGGTGGATGTTCAAAATCACCAAAAGAGAGAGCCCAACGTCCACCAGCAAATCAGCGAAGAGACAAAGGGAGCCGGGTCCGCACAAGAGAATCGGCTTATTCTGCCTTAGAGAGAACGAAGCTCTGACACTTGGGATGGCACAGATGGACCCTGTAAACCTAGTGTCCAGTGAAAGAAGCCACATTGCCCAATTCCATTTCTATAAAGTGTCCCTGGAGATGGGGCACAGAGTGGAGGTGGCCAGGGCCTGGCAGAGGAGCAGGCAGTGGCCATTAATGCCACGGGGTCTCCGTGGGTGGTGACAGTATGTCTTGGCACTGGACAGAAGTGGTGATTACAGGACAGGGTGGTTATATGAAACCTCACTGAATTGCTCACTTTAAAATGCTTCCTTTTGGGCAGCACCTGTGGCTCAAGGAGTAGGGCGTCAGCCCCATATGCCAGAGGTGGCAGGTTCAAACCCAGCCCTGGCCAAAAACTGCAAAAAAAAAAAAAAAGCAAGATGCTTCCTTTTTATACGAATGCGTTTCACTTCAATAACATTAAAAAGGGCAGGAAAGAGTGAGGAGGGTCAGGCAAAGGGCAGGTGGTGGCAGCACCAGGGCTGAGCCCCACTGGACACCCCAAGCCCCTGGGCACCTCCCACTCTCCTCTGGAGCTTTCCGCCAAAGTCCCCCTCTGTTGCTGGTTTAAAAGCCGGTGCAAGTGACAGGTCCTGTGGTCCTATTGGTCTTTGTCCCTCGGGGCTCCTGACATCATGGGTGAAATAGAAGCATCCAGGGAGACGGGAACTTTTTTTTTTTTTTTTTTTTTGCAGTTTTTTGGCTGGGGCTGGGTTTGAACTCACCACCTCCGGTATATGGGGCCAGCGCCCTACTCCTTTGAGCCACAGCCACAGGAACTTTTAAATACAAGAAAAATGATTTCTGATTCCTCACACTAGTTGCAAACAGATCAGCGCAAGAAGTAACAAAATGTTTTCTTTTGAAAGAAACCAAAGTCTTGGGGGAAAGAAGTCACGGGAATAACACTTATTTAATTTAGCAGCATTTGCAGAAGTAATTATTATGTTTTAAGTGGCCAACGGTTCCTTTTTAATTGACTGTGGGCTCCTTTCAGAAACACAACAACACAACTGCAGCCGTTGTTCCCTCCACCCCAAAGATCTGAAGCTGTTTAGGTTTGAAAGGAGTCCCCCCCCCCCCGCCCCGTAAACCTCCCCATTGACTTCGAGTGAAGGTGAATTAGAAGGGGTAATTAACACACAGCCTTATTACTTGAGACCCTGGCTGTGGAGCTCCCAGCAATGCCGCCCCTGCCACCACCACCAGGGTATGGATGCCTCTGCTTCAGATGGCAGAGGCAGGGCCCAGTTGTTTCCTGTCCAGCCCAAGTGCACGTTCACCCAGGGGCTCCTTTACACAAACACTATTTTTGTGTTTGAATTCTACTTCTCCCAACCCTTCACCCGCTAAAGGAGAATTGGCCTTTAAGGGCGTATTTAATTTATGGGCCAAGCAAACAGCCTGGGAGAGAAAAGTGTTGTTCCTGCTGATTAAGGCAGGTCCCTGCATCGCCAGCCTCCTTCCCAGTGGTCACAGGGGTTAAGCAATTGCCCACAGCCTCCAGGAAAGACTCAGGTCTCCCCACTGCTGAGAGGAGAGAGCTCTTCTTTCAAGGGTGGGTGGGAGGAGGGTTCATTAGTGTGTGGAAAACATTTTGAGAAAGTGAGGTGCATGGACCAGCCCCATGTGCCCCAGGGAAAGCAGGGAGCCTGCTGGGAGTCACTGGACTCTTCAAGGTCCCTGGGGCAACCAGAGGTGTGGGACTTAAAGATCAGCCTCCTCGGGCACAAGCTCCAGCCAGGACACCCTCTGGCCTCCAGGCCCTGCCACCCAGGCTTCCACGCCAGCAGGTGTGTTTCTGGCAGGCACCCCTTGGAAGGTCAGAATGCAGTGTGCCAAGACCCAGAGCTTTCCATGACTTTGGAAACACAGGTGGGTAACAGATGCTGCTGCTCTGAGAGACCTGAGTCCTTCCTCTGCGTCCTGCAGTGATCTCACTCTCAAGGTGCAGGACACAGGTGTCACTCCTAAATTTTCTTCTGGGGGCCTAACAATATGACACAAGCTGGGGGGAGGGGGGCGGTGCCAGTGGGAGAAAGTGTCCAGGCGCAGCCAGCAGGTGAGCTGAGCATGCTGGGTCCCGGCCAAAGCCACTACGAGGGCCCAGGAAGCACCTGCTGGAGGCGCTGGTCCAGCCAGGTCTGTGTTCCAGGTGAGCGTCATGCCGAGACCCCTCTTGGAGACTCATTGCACACAGGTCCACATGTACATTCTTGTCCTCTGGTCTTGTAATACAAGCCGGAGAAGTGGAGGCACCCACTGCTCCCAGGCTGGGTCAGTCCTCAGCCCCTCCCTTAACCCCTCCCCCAGCCCCAGCCCTGTCCACCCCTTGTTAGGGCTGCATCTCCTCCAGCCTCACAGGGGAGTCTTCTGTCCCCTTTCACTCAAGCAGCAGGAAATTATACCCCCAAAGCAGCCGCCCCCACGTTTCCCCAGACAGCCACATCTACAAAGTAAACCCACGGCCAGGACTTAGGGGTCTAGGGAGAGAAAGAGGCCACACGGCCAGCAGAGGCTCCCTCCCTCCCTGTCCACTGCCAGCCACCAGCTCTGCCAGACGAGCAGTGCCCTCAAAGGCCATTGTTAGAGGTATGAAGCCCGAAGGCACCTTTCCCAAGCCCGAGCCTGTACTTAGCGGGACAGGCAGGTTTAAGCCTTGATCCGTGGCCAGCAGAAGTGTGCAGGGATATTTCTGAATAATACATAGTTTGTCACTGTTCCCTTTCATTGTGTGGTGAGTTCAAAGGAGAAGATGTGAGACCTGCAGGCCCCACCGTGCAGGAATGGCAGGGCGGGCTAGGCTGTGCGGTGTGAGCCTGGTGCTCAAGCAGAGTTCAGCTGCCCCACCACCTGCCTGGTAAGCACCTAGTCCAGGCCCAGAAGGGTCCTCCAGAGTATCCTGACACCAGCCTGGGTGTCACTGCTTCACTGTGCCACCACAGGTCCCTGGGGCCACTGTGGGTCAGAGCCGGGCCTCCTTCTGAAAGCTCAGAACGAGTCTCACTGGCTCTAGTGTCCTCCCAGGTCACCAGCACTCACTATAAGACGATTCCATCCCACGGGAGTGCACAGTCATGTCAACCTGTTCAACGCCAGCCCCCAAGCTCTGGACCCTTCCACCTATCACACTATGGCCTGAGAGGTGTCGGTCATCAGGCATCTGCAAGGCCACCCCTGAGCAAGAAGTCCAGCTCAGTGGAGAGGGACAGGCCTAGTGGCCACCCTCAGGGACAGAAAGATGGCTCTTTGTAGGGGAGTGGCTGCCAGGCACGAGGGGGTTACATGAGGACAACTCGGCTGGTCAGTGGGGCTGGGACTGGCCACAGCGATGTGTGGACCTCCAGAACACTGAATGAAAGGCAGACTTGGGGGCACCAGTCACCCCAGGCCTCTGGGGAGGGGGCTGTGCCCACGTCACTTTCCTGCACCAGCCGGGCACAAGGTGCCCCAGAGCTCTGCAAAACCGAGGGGGGAACTGTGCTGCAAGCACTCGGGGTCTTTCTGCATCTGCAGTAATCCCAGTGACAACATCATTGAGGAGAATGCCCACTTCAAAAAACAACAGCTCTTTATTCCCCCGTGTGCCTGCGAGAGGGCTGGTAAGTGGCTCTGATCATTTGCAGAGCACTTAAATGACTCCTGTCTAGCTCAGAAGGGCCGGTCCTGGCCCAGGGCGGGGAAGAGCTGCAGTGAGAAGGTCTTTTACCAAAGTCCCCGGACAACAGACCCAGGGAGAGAAGCAGAGAGAAAGCAGCACTTGCACACTGCCGGTGGGACTGCACACGCCACCACCTCTGTGCAAAGTCGCATGGAGATTCCGCAAAGAACTCAAAGCAGACCCACCACATAATATGATCCAGAAATCCCACTGCTAGGTATTTACCCAAAGGAAATAAAGTCACTTTATCAAAAAGACACCTGCACTCACAATTGCAAAAATGTGGAAACAACCCCAGTGCCCATCAATACACAAGAGGCCCACGGTGGCTGGAATGCATCGCACTACTCGGCTATAAAAATCAGGGTGACTAGTGTCTTTTGTAACAACCTGGATGCAGCTGGACACCATTCTTCTAAGTAAAATATCGTAAGAATGGAAAAACAAACACTCAACACCAAACTGGACCTACAGGTCAGCATCTGTGCACACATGGAGGTGGAACTCAGTGGGAGCCAAGTGTGTGTGTGTGGGGAGGGGGGGTAAAGTAACACCTCACTGGTGCAACGCGCACGGTCTGGGTGAAGGGCTCACTTATATTTCTTAAATCATACCAAAACAAATTACGTAACCAGAACGTGTGTGCGCCCCCGTAATATCCTGAAATACAGCTGGGAAAAGTGGAACAACAGATACAGAGGTGAGGATGGCCAGATTGCCCCAGAAGCCTCAGAAGCATCGGGAAGCATGTCCTACGTGGGTCCCTGAAATTCAGGATTATAGAAAACCTAAGGCCAAAGGATCTGATGGCAGAGACAGAAAATTCCAGGGGGTAATAATTGCAGGCTGTAAACCCCCAAATACATCATCAGTTAATTCCTCATCATGCTTGGGGAAAACAAAGTTGGTAGCAACCAGGAAGGGGCCGAGGTGCTGAGCACCTTCCAGAAAAACAGGTGTGGACCTGGCAGCAGCTTGTCCCTTAACTCTCTGGGCTCTGGGAAGACGTTGTCCCAGATCACTGTGGACCCGGGTCACCTTGTAACCTTCCACAAGCTTATAAGGTGTCAGCCCAGGGAAGAAGGGCTGAGGTTGAGGAAGCATCCCCAACCAATTAAGGAACACTGTCCTGATGTGCCCACAGAACCCAGCCCTGAAGACTTCCATCCTTGGTGTAGCCCTAGTGCCCAGCCTGTGGCTGTTGGAAGTAGACAGGCCACTAGAGTCACACTGTGTTTGCCTTCAGAGGGGAGGGCACCTGGCAGCCTGCCAGACAGTGACCCCTAGGAGGTGGCCCAGGAGTTGATGCCCCTCCACTGTAAGGTCTAGATTGGCACCTGCCCTGGGCAGGGGGCAAAGCTTACTGGGATGGCCCTATGATGAGCAGACCTGGGCCTGGACCTCAGAGCTCCAAGCCACCCAGACCTCCCTCCAAGGACACATTTGGGATAACGGTCATTACAGAGGTCCCCTCCTCCCTGCTGTCCGCTAGCCACAGCCTGGTCGGGAGCTCAGTCCAGCTCTTCATAAATGGCTGTTTCCCAGCACCCATTCTGTGGTACCAGCACAGGTACCATTCTGTGCCCAATCACCTGCCCACCCTCTGTCCCCAGGACCTATATGGTTCTGTAAGTCTGTGGTGGTCATTTGTTGGAGACCTGCTGGATACAGCCTCAGCCCCAGGCCAGATGGCACTGGGCACAGGATGCTGGGTTGGAACTGAGTGGACACTCAGATAGGGTCAGACCACATCGTGCAGAGCTGGACTGGACACTAGTGTGAAGCCTGGTGTCCTCATCTAAAGAAAACCAGGGAGTTCTCAGGGGAAAGTGCAGACCTGAAATGTACTGGAGTTGCCTGTGTGTACTGTGGCACCAGCTGTATCAGGCCATGGTGCCTGGGGAGCCCCCTTCAATGGTCAAGCTGCCTGGAGCAGAGGAGAAGCGGCACTACTGGCCACTGCAACTCGCCCGGCTCACTGAGCTCTGGGAAGTAATTGTCCCAGATCACTGTGGACCTGGGTTACCTTGTAACCTTCCACAAGGAAGCATCAGCCCAGGGATGAAGCGTTGCCAGAAGATGAACACAGAAGTGTCTTTGCACAAACCCTGGAGGTTCTGGGATGAGCAGGTGACAGGAGGAAATGGGGAAGGACACGGTGGCCTTCTTTCCTGGGGAGTGCAGGCCTCCAGCAGGACTGCTAAGGGCACATCACAGGCGTGCAGGAACACGTGATGTGTTAATAATTTGCCATTTAGTATCAAAAACCAATCAACAGCCACCTGGCCTCTAAGAGTAGAGAATTTGAGCTCTAATTCACTTTTCCCACCAGAAGCACTTGCAGGAAGACACCTGTCTGCCCAGCCCTATCCAGGTTCCAGCCCATCCCACCACTGCAAACGTGGCCGGGGCCTTGCAGATGGATGGGCAGCAGGCAGTGGCGTGAAGGGCCGCGTCAGAGGCTCCCCTGGGCTGTCTGTGGGCTTCAGGTCTAGACCACTATAAGCCATTTTTTTCATCAAAGGAAATACTCTGAGTATTTTATTGGGTATAAGTGGACCAAACCCTGCCAGTGTCCTTAAGTATTTCTGTCCTCTGTCGCCTAACATCTCTGGCCAGCAGAGCAGCCACACACCACTCCACAGTGCTAGGTTACATTTCCTGTCCCACAAAGGCTTGCCATACCTCTCCAGTCTGCTTCTAACTGAAGCCTCCTGCATAGGAGTGGCCAGACACCATAGCCTCCTGCCTTCTCCAGAGTTCCTGCTCGGCTCAGTAGACCTGAACCCCCACCAGGCTGACCTGCAGCAACGGCCCTGGACTATGGGCACCGCCTTGGAGAGGCAGGACTGCAGTGAGGCCTCAGCCCAAAGGCCAGCTCCAGGCTTATGTACCCCAGGCAGCAAGCAAGTTCACCAGGCCTTCCTAGAGCAGCATTCAAACCTTGCTGATTAATCCAGTCCAACTTAGAAAATAAATGTGTCCACAAAGGTGAGGCAAAGCTTCAGGACAGAGAATGCCTCAGTCACCACTCTAAGCCTTTGAGGAAGCATGGTCCCCACTGGCCACATGATCATTCCATTCTAGAACTATTCCAGGACTGGCTTCAAAAGAATCTAAGTTAAAGAAGGCAGTTCTGACCAGACCTGCAAAGTGTCCTGGCCTTTAGTGATGGCTATTCTCAAGAACAACAGAAGAGGTATAGGGCATGGGTGGGTGGTGGAAGAATAAATGGATGGATTAGTGGATGGATGGATGAATGGATGGATGAATAAATGGATGAATGGATAGGTAGGTAGTGGGTGGATGGATGGATGGATGGATAGATGAGTGGGTGGATGGAAGGATGGATGGATGGATGGATGGACAGATGGATGGATGGATGAATAGGTAGATAGGTGGGTGGATGGATGGATGGATAGGTGGGTGGGTGGATGGATGGATGGATGGATGGATGGATGGGTAGGTGGGTGGGTGGATGGATGGATGGATGATTGGATAGGTGGGTGGGTGGATGGATGGATGGATGGATGGATGGATGGATGGATGGATGGATGGATAGGTGGGTGGGTGGATGGATGGATGGATGAATGGATGGATGGATGGATGGATAGGTGGGTGGGTGGATGGATGGATGGATGAATGGATGGATGGATGGATGGATGGATGGATGGATGGATAGGTAGGTAGGTGGGTGGATGGATGGATGGATAGGTGGGTGGGTGTGTACGTTGTTGCATACCTGTAAGCTAGGGTCAATCCATCGCAAG